>OY755195.1:7411448-7650927 GCA_963576735.1 Bedellia somnulentella
TCAAGTAATATGGCGGCTGTAGCACAAATGACGTCAATTCCGCATTAAACACCAATGAGCGAAGCGAAACACAGTCTGTTTATGCTCGATCTACGTCATTATAGAAATAGCCAATCACGGTCGTTTTTAGTCACGTGACAGTTCCATCAAAAATACTTATTTTAGAAGACGGAATTTAGTGAAATATTGCAATATTTTTATCTCGCATTATTACATATTGCTCAAAAAAAGAAATATTAGGACTAATGAAATTAAAGAAATGTATATTTTTATTACAGTCAAATAGCCTATTTTTGGAAATGAGATAATAGGGATAATAGAGCGGCATTAATATATTGTGTTAATAACGTTCTCAACTTATCGATCTTCGAGTCAAACAGGTCGCTGAATTGTTTTAATGTTATCGTCTCGGACCCAGAACTCGATTGGTTCATCGATACTTTTAATGACTCATTTCTAGAGATCTCAGGGGAGGTTAGAATGTGCGAATAGTCATCACAAGACATGTCGTTATCTGTGCTTGCGGGGAGATGTTGTCTACGAACAGGAGTATTGTCGTTACGATCGCGTCTACGAGTTGTGTTATTGCATAAGTTACAAGTCCACATTTGTTTCATCTTAACGTAGTTGGCCATATAAGTTGCGGACGTCATGTTCAGACACTGATAAATAATGGAAAATAGCTTTGCATTGCGTGCATTGAAGTTTATGCGACAATCCAACCAACTTTAAACAAGCCGTGCAATTCATTTTTGTAAAAAAGTCTAATTCAATTTAACCCTCAAACAAAATAGTGACAGTATATTGAATTTGTCTACACACTTCGTGTTTAGTCGTTACGTTCCGCATCTACCGAGCGTAGCTTGACCCACTTACTTGATCAGCGCAGTGATTGGTTCGGATGCGCTTAGCTGGGTCTCCCACTCACGCGACGCGACTACGTATGCAGCTAGCCGTCCCTCTCTGGTCTCGCTCCGCTCGTCTCTTGCACCGCTGCTCGCGTCCGCGCGCAATTCTAGTTTATCACTTCACCGACAAATTCAAATTCAAAATTTTGCCGTTAGGTTTTTGCACAATTCCTTCCTTTCATTAATTCGTCCACAACACTTTCAGCATATGAAATTTCAACCAAACGAATTAAGAACGAAATGTCAGAGCTACTATTTGATACACTTTCAATGAAATAATTGGTGTTTTAACTTGTATTTTTAAATATTATTCGGAGACGTTATCACACACAGCTGACTCGGTCAATGACCCGCGAAAAAAAAGGCAGGTATTAATGGAAAGTATTGTAATGAGAGAAGAGCGTGAACAACAGCAAGCGTCTGATTCAGATAGACTGTTTATACTTTCATTTCTAGATGATTTTAAAAACATCCCGAGACATCGTAAGCTTTCTACAAAAATAGAGTTGATTGAAGTTATAAAAAGAGCTCAAATGCAAACTCACGATTCCGAATTTAGTCCGTTTCACCAACGTAATGTTGATTATGAACCAGGGGCATCGGCCGCCAGATCATATAGACCACAAACATCGTTCAGTGGACAATATCGCCAAGGTCAAGGATACTCGACTGAATATGGACCGGAAACCACAAGCAGTGGGCAGTATCGCTATGGATACTCGACACACTCGAATTATAGACCAGAAGCCTCGACCACTGAAGGCCGCCGTGGGTATTCTACGGCTATTCCAGACAGGGAAGATAATACTGTTTATACTGATGCGTTAGCACCAACTGACACAAATGCAATAGATGTGTCTCAGGGTTCTGAATTACTAGAATTATTTACTACACAGGACAACTTGAACTAGGTAATTCATTACCATACATGTAAAAAATAAATACCTAATAAATGTTAAGAGACTGATTAACAATATCTTTCATTTTCGTACTCACCTCAAAGTTATGACCAGTTTTTCTTCAGGTTTTATACAAGCTCGCATAGGAGTATCAATGCCATTGATAGAATTTCGTATTTTTTCCAAAAGGTTATCAAACGATTGCACTGACATCCTCGTGTAGTTAAAAAACCGGTCTGGGAATGCGCGAATATCTTTGAAATAGGTTTGGAATAAGCCGAATAAGCTTTTACGAGATAGGTAAGCAATAATTATAAGTTCTTCACGTCCATATTGCTCGACGAAAGGATCTAGACTAGTCGTTGATTGGCTGTTATAACTGGCTGCGCAAATATTCTGGCTGCCGCAGCCTGGCTGCCTTATATGATTTATAGATATATCGCATCAGGAACAGGCCAATCACTACAACGATAAATAGTAGCAGCACATTCGTAGCCGATAAATGAAATTTTATTTGTTCAATATAGGATTCATTATTTCCTCCTACTGAATTTTGTACCACAATTGTCTTTTCACTTTTCCATTGCGATTTTCCCATATTTTTCAAGTAATGTTCGGTTGGTTAGGAGGCGCGGCGGCGCCTCTCTGGCAGAGTCGCCATATACGGAGGTGTGTCGTGAAGACGAATGAAACGCTTGAGTGCTCGTATAGAACATACATATATACATACATATACTCACGGCTATAAATCCCTAGAAGGGGTAGCCAGAGCTAAGGAATTAGAAATTCCTCAGCCACGTTTGGAAAGTTGAGTGGGGAAAAGATGGTAAAATAAAGGTTGTTGGTGATGGGTCTCCAACCGCATCGCCCAAAAATCCCTTAAAAGCCCCAATACCGTTAGTCGCCTCTTACGTACACCCACCGGAAGAAATGGGGTAGTGCTATTCTAAGCCGACACTACACAGCAACTCGTATAGAACTCGTTATTTATTGTCATGGTTACACAGAATACATTATATAGATAGATGTTGTATACTACCACTACATTCCAAACGTGGCCGAGGAATTTCTAATTCCTTAGCACTGGCTACCCCTTCTAGGGATTTATAGCCGTGAGCATATGTATGTATGTGTGTATGTTATGTTTTAAATCATTTAAATAGTAAATATTTGTAATGTATGGTATTGATATCTCCAACCAGCCTGCTAGGTGTGTTACATTTTTACTTATATACTGTTTACATAAGTAAGACATCATAAAATTTTAATTAACTATCAATCAAAAATATACGCTTCAAAAATGACTGTGATGTTTAATGTGTGCATTTAGCGAGCAGAGTAAATATATATATTATTATTTTTACAGGTTCCAGAAAAAAAACAAACCTGTGGATGTGTTCGGACTCTGCAACGAAAACGAATACAACGATCGTGTGTTGCAGTCGAAGACTCTACCATCATTCGTCGTGAATCGTGTGGCCAATGGTAACCAGCGACGGGTCGTCAGCACATCCGGCGAATTGTATGTGTAGCTGAAGGTCTATGCACGCCACGACGCTGAGGACGCTCCCAAGGACACCCGCTGGACAAAGGCTTTGCTCCGACTAAACTGCTACCTTGAGGGCTCACCGCAGTGGAAGCTGTTGCATCGCTTCGTGAAATAGACCGGTACACTCTTCGAGGACTGTGTACCGTCATTTTATAACCCCGACTTAATTAAAATTAAACAGGCTGACTGAGGCAATTTTACTATACATTTCCTTATTTGTATTTTTCCTATTGGGTACTTATATGTGGTATTAAATATTATTTTGGTATTGGTATAATTACAGGTGAACGTGGTATTAAAAAAGAAATGAAAAGAAAAGAAATCATTATTCATTGCCTTAGGGAACAATAAAACATTACAATTAAAACAATGTACACACACAATTTAAACAAAAAACAAAACAAAAAAATATAATTAATAAAACATTTAGAGACATTAGAGAGAATTAAAGTCCCCTCAAAGGCAAAGAAAAGGTTGCTGACTCAGCATTTATTAAAGGCATAGCCTTTAAAACTGATTTTCAGTCAGAACCGTTGTGTCACGCCACGGACCTGAGCAAAAAGTATATATATAAATAATAAATTAGGTATTATTTTTGGTATTGGTATAGGCATATTATATCTAATTCCTTAGCTCTGGCTACTCCCTCTTGGGATTTATAGCCGTGAGTATATGTTATGTTATGTATAGGCATAGGTATAGGTAAATACAGCTACAGCCAATTTTTAATGAGTCTGTGTATGTTACTTTGTAAATTCTGAGTTAGTTACTAGGTAGTTAATATTTTTTATCACTCATTCTATCCTTACGCTTGAAGTATTCTTTAGTCTATAGTATTCCACTGCTGGAAGTAGGACTTTCCGTATCCCATCTATTACCATACACTTTTTACAAGGCTCCACTTCAGGATACGTTTACCCTATCAGATAACGGAAAATGTGAAAAAATTTTTAGACAAATATTTAACGTGAAGGAAAATATCGTGAGGAGACCTGTGTGCATAATTAGATACCTCAAGACCACTTTTAATCCAACTCGGTGAGAGAAGGCTTTTGTTGTGCAGTGACTTGGTAGTTTATAGTACCTATAAATTGCAAAAATATACACCCATATAAGTACCTAAATTTCTAGTTAGGTAATCAACAGATCGCAAAATGCCATTTTGTTCCGTATGTAGAGTAACTGTTGACAAGAGGAAGTGGATTGGTCATTTGCGGAGTAATTTCCATAAGAAAAATGACATTGTTATTGGCGTGGAGGATGGGGTGCAAAAAATTTTGGCCGCATTCCGGGATAGAATAGCTACTTATAGAATTGTTGTGCCAGAAGGCAAAGAGCTTTACTCAACGTCTTTATTTTTCATCAATATAAGGAATTAAATAAAATCACTTTTAGATCAATCACAACAAAAACATACTAGTATGAAAGAAAACTTTGAACTTTTTTCAACATTCTTGACGATGAGCAATGATAATCAGGAGATGAAATCCTTTTCAACCAAAAATATTTCTCTCCATTAAAATTATGATTTTCATAAAACTTTCTCTGAAACTGATGAAAAAATGGAAGAGTTTCAGGAAAGGGACTCGGGCTGGGCCTTTTTGAACAACTCACATTTTGAGATTAACATCAATAAATATCAACTACTCAGCGGGTCCCAGTACACAGCTTTGCCTCAATTTATAAAAAACAAGAAAGCTTGTTTAAATATTCAAAATAATGATGAATACTGTTTCCTCTGGTGCGTCACAGCAGCCTTACTCCCGACAAAGATCCATCCCGAACGGGTGTCTTCCTAACCTCATTTTCAGGATTTATTCAACACTGAAAACATGAATTTTTCTGTAAGTTCCACAGATATCACCACATTTGAAAAAAAACATCCAAATAATACTGTCAACGTATATGGTTTGAGCGATGGCAAGTTTATTGAAGGACCATTACTTATACAGATCAGAATCAATGAATAAAAAAGTTAAGCATATTAATGTATTGCTCGTTGAAAACGAGGATAAGTCACATTACTGTTTGATTAAAATCTACCCCGCCTTGTGAGAAGTCAAATCACTAAGCATCACGGAAATTTATTCTTTTGTGATACATGTTTGTCATTTTTCAAATTACAAGAAGGCTTAATCAATCATGTTTGTGGTGAGACAGCCTATTTTTTACCCGAAAAAGGTTCTTTTCGCCAATTTAAAAATTATGATAAGAAACAAGATGTACCCTATGTAATCTATGCAGACTTTGAGACAATGTTACAAACAGTGCATGGTTGTGAACCCAACCCTAATATTGCTAATACAACTGATCTGCACCATCATATACCGATTGCTTTGGGTATAATATAATTTGTTTAGTTGATGAAACCCAAAATCGCTACGTTTCTTACAGAGGTAGGAAGTGTGTTTCAAAGTTTATTCAATCGCAACAAACTGATTGTAAAAATATTCATGATTCGTTAAATACGAACAAACCAATGATTTTCATGGAATCAGACGAACTAAATTTTCAAAAGGCAAAGCGCTGTCATATTTGTAACCATTTTCTATGGAATGATAAAGTTAGAGATCACTGCCACATCTCTTTACGCACGCACTCACATTCAGTTGCGATTTCCCGATTCATTCAAGTTTTTGGGAACCAGCTTAGAGAAATTAGCTAAAACATTAAAAAAAAGAAGACTTTCATTGCCTACGCAAGCATTTTCCAGAAGATAATCACTTTAATCTTTTGATGCGTAAGGGTGTCTACCCTGATAATTACATGTGTAATTGGGAGGTTTATTTAGAAGACAGTCTACCTTCCCAGCCCAAGTTTTTCAATACTACGACTAACGAAACCATTTGAACTGAAGATTATCAAAATGCCCAGTCAGTTTGGAGTTTTTGAAAGTTTTCGTGAGACATGCAAACATCATTACCAGCTGGACCCAGCATTTTATATCACTGCCCCAAGTTTGTCATTTGATGCTATGTTGTTAAAGACAGGCGTTAAACTAGAACTTTTAAATGATTTATCCATGATCCGCATGATTCAAAGTGGAATTAGAGGAGGAGTAGTTATGTGCTCCCATCGTCATGCGAAAGCAAACAACAAATCTATGACAGATTATGATCCCTCAAAAGAAAATTCATACATAGTTTATTTAGATTGTAATAATTTATATGGTTATAGTATGTGTCAACATCTCCCTGAGTCTAATTTCAGATTCCTCCAGCAATATGAAATTGACCAACTTGATATTGTATCAGTAGAGGACGAGGCAGATTATGGCTATATACTTGAAGTAGATTTGATGTATCCGCGGAACTTACATAGTGAACACGATGATTTACCATTTTGTCCTGAAAAATGCACCCCACCCGGAGGAAGAAATAAAAAGATAATTCCAAATCTATATGATAAATACAATTACGTTATTCACTACAGGCATTTAAAAACATGCTTACAGCATGGCTTAATTTTACAAAAAACTCATCGCGTGATTACGTTTAAACAAAGATCTTATCTTAAAACATATATCGACCTCAACACAAAACTTCGTCAAGAAGCTAAATCAGTGTTTGAGCAGGATTTCTTTAAACTTTTAAATAATTCAGTGTTCGGAAAAACATTAGAAAACATCGAATCCAGGGTTAGCGTTCACTTGGTGAAGCAATGGAGTGACACGACCAACAAAACCAAAAAGAAATTGAGTGTTGATAAACTAATTGCAAGCCCAAATTTCCACAGTGTCTCTGTTTTTAGTGAGAACTTAGTAGCTGTTCAGATGAAACCTAGACGAATCGTCATGGATAAACCGATATATATATCGGATTCTCAGTACTTGAGCTAACTAAAGAACACATGTACCACTTTCATTACGATATTGTAAAACCATATTATCAAGATAGTGTCAAAATGTGCTACACGGACACTGATAGTTTTATTTATTCCATAAAATCAGATGATTTTTACCACGATTTGAAAACTCATTTTCTAAAATATTTTGACACAAGTAATTACAGCATTCAGAACGAATACAATCTACCTTGCATTAACAAAAAAGTACCAGGTCTTTTTTATCATGGTTGCTAACGGTGAGGGAAAACATCGTGAGGAAACCCACATGGCTGAGTTGTACTTAGTCATGTGACAGTGTATTCGTACAAAACGGCGATAGGCCTGCCCCCCCCCTATCACGTGAGTACACTGTCTAAGCAAAACGTGGGTACCTTCTCTGGAAACTAGATGGCGCTTGCCATGTGAGTTCAGGAGTATTGGTACCTCTGCCAACCCCTTCGGGGATAAACGGCGTGAACGTTTATGTTATGTTATGTACCAGGTCTGTTTAAGGATGAAATGGGTGGAAGGATAATCACAGAGTTCGTGGGTCTCTAAGATCTAAACTGTACTGTGTAAAAACTCAAGAGAAGGTTATAAAAAAGGTTAAAGGTGTCAAAGCATGCATAGTTCGAGATCTGACTGATTCAGACTATAAATCTGTCCTTCATAAAAATAATGTCATCCGCAAGAAAAATATTTTGTTTAGATCTATCCGCCATGAATTAATTACGAAAAGCATTAATAAAGTATCTCACAACGATGACAAAAGATTGATACGTAGCGATAAAATTAGTACATTAGCCTGGGGTAGCAAACATATTTTGTGATCTGTTGATTAGTTTGATATTAATACGTAGTTTTAATATAGTATAGTTAAGTACCCTTCATGTAATTAAGATTTTGTAAGTGTAAGTAGATGTAAGAATGTAATAAATGAAATGTTTTTTCATAATTAAATCATAGAAGAGTATTTAAATTGTTTTTTTTTAACCTATAGGTTCCAAATTCATAAAAATGCTAAAAATGGGTATATAATTCACTATCAAATAGTGTGATGGAAAACAACTAAACACGTGTAGCTTACTATTGTGGGGTTGTGTTTGCGTCAGCAAAAACAAGTCTATACTGTCGGCACTCTTTGTAATAAAACCGAATGTATTCTACCGGAAAACTGCAACGCAAACAAATGCATAAGTGTGAAAAAGAACACTATATAAACGACAAGACAAGACACTCGACACGAGGCCCGTAAATTATCAACATGGCATATTTAACTAATGCTATTTGAGGAAGCATTAAAGCTTCTTCATTCTGTCAACAGGAGTCATACCTACCAGTCTCGGAATAAACGGGTGTTTTATACACGTTTTATACTAAATGTCTCTATCGGTAAGATATCTATTCGTAATTCATAGCATAAAGCAAGAAGTGGACTCGTTGAATAATATTTAAAATAATTATATATATATATATAAGTACTCATATATTATTTTTGCTTACAGATCCTGACTGAGCCTTTTGAACCGCAACAATGTGGTCAAAATTGGTTTGATAGTGACGTCGAAGAACTGAGAGTGCCAAGCCCTGATCATCTACTTGTGAAAAAGAAAAGCACACCAAGAACATCAAAAAAACGTCGGGCGGATGATGATGATGCTTCAACTTCGTTCGTTGTAAGCAAATGCCCGCGAGCACCGAGCAGGACATCGACTCGTGTAAATAGAGGCCATTGATTTAAACCGTGGTACAAGTGACAGCGAGCGTGTAGTTCTTAAGGCCCAGTATGTAGTGATGGATCCAGTAGACGAAATTATAGACTTAACCGAAAATTTAGTAAAAAAATTGCAAATCCATGTGTAATGATTCTGTGTAAGTAACTTCTACAATTAGAAAACATATCTGTTAAAGTCTGTCTTTTTTTATAATTAATTGTGTAGAAGTTTGTACACTAAGACTTTAGTTTATTATTTCTATATTTAGATAGTTTAAGTTTTGGGTATTTTTTACTATGTTATTTAAGTTTTCTTTGTTCTTTAAATGTAAATATAATTGTATACTGTGCCATAAAAACTATATACATTCTGTGTACTAAGTATCGGAAATTTGTCAATAAAACAAAAAATACAAATTATTCATCTAAATTTATTTTATAGCCTTCAAAGTAGGCCCCATCGCTTACAAAACAACATCTCCACCGCTTCACCCAGTCTTTCATACATTTTTCATAGGCTATTTGGGGTATGCTCATTCAGCGAATTTTCTTTTATTTCTTCTATCGACTCAAAACGTTTTCCTCGAAGTGGTAATTTTAACTTGGGAAATAAAAAAAAGTCAGTCGGAGCCATATCAGGTGAATACGATGCTTGGTCGAGAACTTTTGTTGAATTTTTCGCTAAATACACTTTCACTATAATGGCTGTGTGTGATGGTGCATTATCATGGTGCAGCATCCATGAGTTGTGTTGCCACAAATCTGGACGTTTTCGGCGGATACTCTCACGCAAACGCTTCATGACGCCTAAATAATATTCTTTATTCACTGTTTCTCCCTCTGGAAGGAATTCGGAGTGAACCACACCACGGTAGTAAAAAAAAACTGTCAGCATCACCTTGATTTTGGAGCGACTTTGCCGCGGTTTTTTGGGTTTCGGCTCGTTTTCGAGACACCATTCTGAAGACTGTTGGCTTGTTTGCATGTCTCGTCTGTCCATGTCTCGTCGCCAGTTATTATACGTTTTATAAAGGTCGGATCCGTAGAAGCTCGGGAAACCATGTCTTCAGCGACATGCTTTCGCTGCGCTTTTTGAACAAAATTGAGCTCTTTTGGAACTAGTCGAGCGGCGACGCGTTTCATGCCTAAAATGTCAATGAGAATGTTGTGGACGGACTTAAAAGATATGTTCACCTCACAAGCCAACTCTCTCAGACTCATACGTCGATTTTCGAGCACTAGCTTCTTGATTCTGTCGATGTTTTCTTTGGTCGTAGCGGTTGAAGGTCTACCACAACGAGGCAAGTCTACTACTACTTCTCGGCCTTCTTTAAAAGCCTTATACCATTCATAAGCCCTTGTTTTCGCAACATTTTTAGTGATTCACCACATGAAATATCATTCTTATATCTATTTAAATGTTTATTTACAAGAACATACTACCATTATCTCCATCCATATTATCATAATACCATTTCCTTAAACAAACCACTGTTTTTAAAGCACAATATTTTTAATGGTTAAAACAACAAATTTTCTCACAATCTTGATAACTATCAAATATTGATTTCAGATTAGGACATTCTCTTTCTCCAATATCTACAACTTTACAATGTGGGGATAACTCTTTTACCCATTTACATTTTTCCGACCCTTTAACAAATACATTAAATTTTTCTAAAATAGGTTTTATTATTCTTCTAAATTCGTAATAATCAATGTATCCTTCTCGCCAGTAAATTTCTCTATTTTTCTCTAAACACTTTACTTGTTTCTTCTCATTATCTGTTAATTTTGAAAATGCATAGGGTGGTTTCACTAAATAAATCTGAGAATATTCTGCTGTAGCATAGACCACTTCTTTAACAATAAACCTATTTTTACAGTTACGAAACCCTTGCAAATCACAGAAAAATAAATTATTACTCATGTTATTTTTTTCACAATATTTGAAAGGGGTTTATATTCCACTATGCAATCGTTTAGTATGAGGCTGTAAGCAGATGTTTGATCAGGAATCTCTAAGTCACTTTCTAACTCGATACGGACGTCCACGGGACCTGTTTTCAAGGTTTCGTTTTGTCTGCTGCAATTGATGACAACCAAAGGACATAAGTCCTTGAATTCTTTTAAGCTCATCAACGGTCCAGCACAGTGTCCATAATAAGACTGTTGGAGTTTAGTATACAACTCGTATAATAATAAGTATTTACATACATACATATACTCACGGCTATGAATCCCTTAACGGGGTAGCCAGAGCTTTGGAATGAAAAATTCCTCAGCCACTTTTGGAAGTTGATTGGGGAAAAGATGGTAATAATAAATGTTTTTGGTGACGGGTCTCCAACCACATCTCCCAAAAATTAATAAGCCCCTGTACCCTTAGTCGCCTCTTACGATCACCCACGGGTAGAAATGGGGTAGTGGTATTCTAAGCCGACACTACACGGCTAATAAGTATTTATCATCTGCAAAGTTAATATTGAGGCTTTCATAAGGAAAGTATGTTGAATTTAAAAAAAACTTTAACGTCACGTATATGACAATGATCAAACTGTGACAAATCCCCGCTTCCAATGTTCTTTCTTTGTGTTTGCAAACCTATGATTATGAACCGAGGTTTTTCTAATTGCGATGAAGTTTTCACTGACCAGGTATGTTTGGTTGTTCTTGGCAACAGAGGGTATTCATAGAGATCCCAGTTCCTAAATGCCAAACTTATGGCCTCTATCTTTTTCCAAGTATCTAAGCATGTTAACTCTCTCCCGATCTGAGACTTTTATATGTGGTACTCTCCACACTATTTTATTTATGTTAATATCATCTAACACTTCATTAGTACTTAATTTCACTGCATTTAGGTTTGTATTGCTACGTAGTAGTACCAACTCGTGCTTACAATTCATTATTATTTTATTGTAATCCTCTGCAAAACCAAGAACTTTATTCAATGGTATACAAACAGAAAAAAAACCTTTTGTATTTTTTATTCCATTAGTATCCCACCCCCACAAACGTGACATTTTCGATTCGTTTTCATTCATAGATATCAAAGATTTCATGGTCGTTGTAATTCCAGCATTTTTTATTCTATCTATTTCTACACCGTTTAATTCAGAACGAATATCTTGAAATAGATACAAAATTGCATTGTTCACAAACTCCACAATACTAACTCTCTCTTTTTGTCTCCATTTCGTCGATGCACTGTTACTGAACCTTCTATGTATATTGAACTCGCTGAAGGCAATACGTAATGGTCTTGTTGATTAATAGGAATTCGAATTTCATCATTTTTGTTAAAACTGTTTAGGTAAGGTTTATACGAATGAACTTGATAGCTTTCGATACTATTATCTTGCGTAAAAGAATCTATGATGTTTGAAATATTCAATTTATAAATATCAGGTATATTAAAAATTGATTGTTTTTTCGTAAGCCTTTTTCTTTTAATAGGTATTTTCTGCTGCACTTTAGGTGTTGTACTGACGTTGTTACTTTGGGTTTCCAATCTTTTATTGATAAAATCTATCATTTTCGTCTTAAATGTAAATATAAGTGTAGATTTTCGTTACGTAAATTTAACAAATTATTATTTTCATCCAAAATTCTTATATTAATTTCACTTACTGTATTTTCCGTTCCGTTTCCGGTGACGAAAGCGTAAACACGAATCACGGAGAGCTCTGCAGATATTTACAAATAACGGTGAAAAAAGTGACAATTCGAGCACATAATAGTTCAAAACTTACTATAAACAAAACCAACTTAATGCCCAAATAATCATTCGAAGTGGAAGTGCTATATTTGTGTGATTACAAACAAAAATATGCTAACCGGCATAACCTCAAAATTTGGCGGAGGCTATTTTCACCGAAACTTTATTTCTTTTAATTTTTTTTTGAAAATGAGATACCAAAAATGTTGCCAGTTAAGAAATCATTATATGTGTGATCAGTCTAAGATGTCATTATGTATGTAGGGGAGTTTTACTAAATATAATTCCCAGCATAAAAATATTAAAGATAGTTTAGCTCTTTTAGTTAAATACGATTTACCAATAAATAAAGAATAAATAAAGGAAAGAAAAATTTCGACACAGGCGGGAATCGAACCCGCGACCTCGGGTATACGCCCCGACGCTCTGCCAATTGAGCCACCGAGTCAATGGCTGCCAGCGCGAAATTCTTCTATCCTTTATTTCTTTTAAACGTTTTAGTAGTGTTTGCGTTTCCTAACTTCGAATTTTTTACTAATTCGGAAGGCCACTTGTCTATTTTTTCAGATAGAATGCAAATGTTGAAAACGCCTAACTATCACATAATTTAAATCTTTTTGTTCATGAAAACCTCATGTGGGGATTATTACTAATAAATAAAGAATAAATAAAGGAAAGAAAAATTTCGACACAGGCGGGATTCGAACTCGCGACCTCGGGTATACGATATTTTCGATTTCCGCCTGTGTCGAAATTTTTCTTTCCTTTATTCTTTATTTATTAGTAATAATCCCCACATGAGGTTTTCATGAACAAAAAGATTTAAATTATACGATTTACCAGTTAATAAAGTAAAACAATACTTAAATACAGAGCACAGTATCAAAGTAGACACTAAAACAATTAATAACATTAATTAGGACTGAAAGGTAAAGGTAATAGTGCCACCATATCAACTGAAAAGTTTATGGCTGAGTTACATAAAGATCTTGCACTTGACAGAGGAATGATAGTTGAAAGATTGGAGGTTGGCAATACCACCCAGTTAATATATTTTCAGTTTTCATGGATGAGAACACTTTTTAATGATTACCCCGATCACATTCTTGTTGATGGCACTTACTGCCTTAACAACTGTAGAATGCCTTTGTATATAATTCTTGCTGTTGATGACAACAATAACTCAATTCCCATAGCATTTGGCTTATTAGCTCAAGAGATTAAAACAAATGTAGAGAGATTTTTTGAACTGTTCACTCACCATAACCAATCATACATTCTAACAAAATCATTCATGACTGACAAAGATATTACTGAGGTATCGGCACTCAAAAAGTTTTTCCCCCAAGCAAAACATAAACTTTGTTTGTTTCAAATCTAACAAATCATTGTTCAATCACAAATGTTTGAAATTTAACAAAGACATGATCCATTCTTCAAATGTTCCTAAAAATTTATATAGTGAGTGTAAATCTTTATTGGAAGCTTTAGCCTATGCTAGGTCAATTCATATATATGATGATCACTTTCCATCATTTACAAAGCTTTTTGCCTCTTATAATGTGGTAGATACAATTATTAATAGATGGCACAATTGTAGGGAAAACTGGAGCCATTTCCACCTACGCACTGTTCATAATTTAGGTGACACTACCAATAATCGGTTGGAGTCACTTAACCAAAAGCTCAGAGTAGTCATAAGGAAATATGCACCTCTTGATGAATTTTATGTTAACTTAAAATCTTTTCTTCAAACCACTCTTGATAAGATGTTTACTGCAGCTTTTAAAGATTCTTTACACCTAGTCAATACTTTCTCAGACATTCAGTCCAATTTGCTGAGGAGAATTTCATCATGTGGGCCATATTTTGCTTATCAAAAAATTGTTCAACAATTGTCAGAAGGTTTAGGAGCTCAAAGTGTTTTTGTGAACACACAAGACTTAGCGTGTTATACAGTGTCCATTCCTAAACATGCAGCAGCACAAACAACCCTCTACACTTGCGCGTGTACCTTTTTTGCGTCATTAAATTTACCTTGTTGTTATATATTCTCCCTTAGAAACTATTTGGAAAAAGATCTTTTTGATGAATGTCTTATTCCGGAAAGATGGAGTAAAGACTATTATATTAAAGCAATAAATGCCTGCCAAAGTCATAAATATAATCCACCTTTAGTAAAGTTTGAAAAGCCCCCTTTAAATAGAGAAACTTTAAATTTTTTGGAAGGAAGGCTGGCTGGCAATACTTTATTAGAAATTTTAAAAACTTCCTCGCGTAGAGATTTTGCCTATAGACATTCTTATTTAAAATCTTTAGCTTTAAGATGGGCAGGTCAGTTTCCAAATCATGTAGATCCTCTCATATCTTCTAGAATGTTTAATGTTTCCAAAAATAATAATGTCCCATCAACATCTTCTCTGTATGACATACCTGAACAACTATACAACATAAAATCATCACATACACTAGCACACAAATATGACCAGCAACTGCCTTTATCCATTCCTACAAAAAAACTTACAAAAAAACAGAAACTCACAGCTATTGGCCAAAAACGCAGAGCTAAACCATCTGAACGTGCTGGCAAACCAATTACAAAATATTTTCCTGTTCTAAATGAAAAGAAACTTTCACCACAACCCCTAACTGATCTGAGATGTACCTCATGGGTTAATATAAATGATGATCTTAAATTAACAGGGGACCACAAAAATATTCTGCTGAGTAATGCTTGGTTAGATTCAGATATAATTTATGCCGCATCCTGTTTGCTTAAAAATGACCATCCCTTGGTTGAAGGGTTGCAAAATCCCGTATTAGCTTCAGCTTTCCCACCTATGTTGAAACCTTGTTTTGGTCCATTTGTCCAAATTTGTAATGTCAATAACAACCACTGGGTGTGCATCAGTGGTTATATGGATAATCAATATTTAATGATAGATATTTACGGCTCTTTGAGAGGAAACCTTTACAAAGATGTTATTTCTATATCCAGTAGTTGAAAACCGGACTATACGTCTGTAACTGATATTAAGTTTAGAATCCACAATGTGTACCTACAACCTAATGGCTATGATTGTGGCCTTTATGCCATTGCTTTTGCAAAATTGATATGATTAGGAAAAGACCCCTGTAAATTCCTTTTCAAAAAGGATGAGATGCGGCTTCACTTATTCAAGTCCCTAGTTAATAAAAACTTAACTGAATTTCCAGTATTATCAGAGCCCTATCCCAATAGCCATCCTTATGTGGAAAAGATTAATAGTAAAATTTACTGTCTCTGCAGGACTTCATCTTCTAATCTTAATGAAATGATCATTTGCTGTGAATGCTTCAATCTTTATCACAAAACATGTCTAAAAAAACAGTCATATCTAAATTCTCATTTCCTTTGTAATGGTTGTGATATGTTTAATTGCCAGCAGAATATTATTGTGGACTAAGACGACTATGGGTATGAGGCTTTTCAGTGGTATTTGGACGATGCGGCTGTACACCCATCACCAATACTTTATTTTAATCATCTTATTTCAAAAGTACTTCCTTAATTAGTTACTCCCATTTAACAAGTGACCATCAGTCAATATATTAATATAATTTGAGAATGCATGACGTTATGTATTAATAACCACATATTCTATGTTACAGTATTCTGATCCTGGTACCTGGAAATATAGTTCGTTTTTTTCCTAGCTTTTGGTTATGGGATTGTACTTTTTGCTTGGTTTTTTTGTACATCTATGTTTTTAAGCCTTGCATGTGCGGGCTTTCTCTATACATATTGTTTAAGTTTTTATGCAATAGTTTGCTTTGGCTTTCAATGAGCCTGGGTTGCTATAGCCTGCTTATTTTGCTTAAGCTGATGGTCTAGCTGTCAGGCTGCCAACTTGGTCACGCCGCAAAGCTGTGGATTTATTGTGTTCATGATTGTATGAGGAATGAAGAATGTAAGGAAGATATTGAAAGAAGACTGATGAAGAATGCTGTTCCAATTTCTATCTCAGAATGAAGTATAATGTTTGCTTGTTATTGTGTGAGAAAAAGTGTGATTTGTGAAAGATGTTGTACAAAAAAGGTATGTAAAGAAAGGACCTAATAGAGAGGATGGATGAACTTGTACTTTTAGAGCAATATACTTTTGAAGCCCTTGCAAGGGCTGGTCAGGTTCTTCTGAGTGTGCTCAATTATTGTTGGTCACACCATTTTATCAATATCCGAGGACTCAACCTCGTAAAAAAATGTGAGGCTGTGGACTTTGACTGGCGAGTTTTAGTCTGCCTCTCTGCAAGGAGAGCATTATGGTATGGGCGTCTGAATCTTGTGGCCCAGACTTTTAGTCCCCCACAAGGGTCTGCATTTGCAGCAAAAGTGCGTGGGGTTTGCTGATTACCTTGATGAACTTATTATGAAGGTATAAACCTGTGAACCCTACAATATTGCACTAGATGTGGCCACCGTGGGGTTTTAGTCGGTAAAAGTCCGACATACCTTCTTCACCCCGCCAGGTGATGAAGGATCCATGAGGATTTCCCCACGTAAAAAAAAATAAAAAAATTGGTATCATCATAATATCCTTGAAGATCTTAAAAGCTATGTTTTTCATTTTCAGGTGGTATAATGGAATAGCTGTGAATGCTGAGAATTATAGTCAAGTATTTTTGTGGGCATTTTAATAAATAGGGCATATCCTATTTGCACTCCCAACCTAGATTATCAAATAGCCGTGAAAATTATTGGATGTGGAGTGTGGTTTGTTCTGTTAAAATAATGTATTTTTCTATCAAATTGTAATATTGCTGAAGTACTATGATTTATTGTTAATAAATGCTTGTTACCTTATTTAATTAAAAAAATACTGTTAAAAAAGTGCTTTTATTTCTCAGCCTATTAACTGACTACTTAGAGTAGTGCTATCCAAGTTGATCTCTATAAAAGTTTAAAATAGACCCATGTTTTTATACATCATTTATGACATAAAACTCTAGTGTACATATGCTGAGTCGGCGCCTTTTTGGCTCTCATTGTGTGTAATTTGTGCGATTGTTGTATCATATGAGGGACTGAATAAAGTTTTTTTTACTTTTTTACTTTACTTTTTTTACATGTGACATGTCCAACAAGATTGCACTACTAACTAATTGCACATTCCTATTGCTTTACACAACTAATATAAGTTCAAGGAAAAACATTACTCTTAATGTGCCTTACCAATTTGGAAATGTCTGTAAGCTCATTCACAAATTTTTGTTCATCATGAAATGCTTAACTACTGCGTAACCATTCTATTAAGCATATACAGTTATAAAAAGTAAAAGTAAACATTCATGCTTTTTAAACCCATAAGAACCACACATACGGCTTTTTAGAAAATTGAGAAGAGACAGATTGGTGTAGGCCTGTCTGGATTCAAACTCAGAACTCTGTATGATAGGTGAGATTTTACCCCTTGAGCTATCATGGCTGTACAAAAACCAAAGATCTAAATAGATAGATAAATTTAAAACTTTTAATGAAATACTCACCTACAACAATGCTATATTTGTGAAACATAACATACATAAACATAAACGTTCACGCCGAATATCCCCGAAGGGCAGAGGTACTAATACTTCTGAACATCACGTGACTTTGTCACCTGGTGTTCAGAGTACCCACGTTTTGCATGGACAGTGTACTCACGTGATAGGGGGCAGGCCTATCGCCGTTTTGTACGAATACACTGTCACATGACTAAGTACAACTCAGCCATATGGGTTTCCTCACGATGTTTTCCCTCACCGTTAACAACCATGATAAATTAACCACACATATGTCTTTAGAAAAGACAAATTAGTGTAGGCCCGATCCAGGATTTGAACACTAGTCGTTTGGACGATAACCGAGTGTTCTACCCACTGGGCTATCACGGTTGCTATATTTATGAAAGTGGTTAAGAAATGTAAAGTTTCATTCTTAAGCGACCTGCTCTTGGGTTATTTATGATTATGAGTACAGTATTACAGCCTTAGAATATGTATTTATTGTACAACTATTGCTGAGGAGTTGATGTTTGACACTGCTTTTTATACTTTAAATATATATATTGCCATTAGAATACCTCAAAAAATTTAGTAAGATATAACTATTGATTTGAACAAATGTTCATATTTAGATCTAAATTATTTTGTAAACATTTGAAAATAAAATTAAGATGGTGGTGAAATATGAGAATGTCAGTTCATGATAGTTTTGTTGTAAACAGCAGACATGGCCACATCTTTTAGTTGCCCTGTGTAAAACTCAGGTGAGAAATATTGAATGGGTGAAAAATAAAAAAAATAATGATAAGGTTAGATACATTAATTTTACATAATTTTATTACAAAATTGTGATTGAAACATTTTGTCATAACATAACCCTATGTTTAAAATGCTACGAATGACTCAAAACCTCACTAAAAGTATTAAACAAAGCACAGTTAAGAACAAAACTTCACTTTCGTGAGCTTTAAATCAATATTTTACTTTACATTGAACGGTTTCTCTTGGATACACTTTGTTTTGTTTTATAACCTAAAGTATTCCAGTAATTTTCTTATATAATTATAACTACAACAGCTCACAACACATCACATTATTATCATCACACATTGGAGTCAATTAAATAAATGTAAGCGATAAAACATTCACGCTAACAATAGAAAATTCCATTAATTTCATGATTTACGTCGAACCAAGAAAATAAATTTCGGTGACAATAGCCAAACATTGGCGGAAACGTCAAGATCAGCTGATCCTGACGTTCCTGATTTACATCCGTTCGTACTCATTGTTTATTTCGGTGATAAAAGCCGCCGCGTCAAAATTTAACACAACAAGTAGTGCCAACTTAATCATTCAAAATATTTAAACTATAAACAGGATTAGGTCACACTAGGTCACGTACACATCGTGCTCACTAAAAGTATTTATTTCTGATGATATGGCGGTAAATTGTGATAATTGACACATATAAAAATATAGTTCGAAATCCGAGAAGTGAACCTACATAAAATTTGTTGGATATTTGGCGAGCCACATAGATATTTTCGTCAAAATCAAAATAGTGAAATTTTATTGACAAGTCAAAATTAACAATTTGAGTTGCGCAGTATTGTCGTTTATGGATCTCCATGGCAACTATACGATCTCCTAGGCGACTATAATCAAATTATTGCCTTAAAATCTTTATTGGCCAAGTCAAGAGCGCTGGTGCAAAATATTGTGACGCAACGTAAAACGTCACATGTATTTGTTTACATTTTTATAAATAATTGTCATTTTTTACATATTTCATTAATTTTTAAATATTTATATGTTCTTTTTCTTGAGATTGCAAAATATGTAATTCGTTTTTTTTATGTCTAGTTTTAGCTTAACTGTGCCCAACCTACAGCTAACGGCATCAAGTTTCGACGATCAATCACACGAATCAACCCATTGTGATTAATCACGGTTTTTTAAGGGAATTAAAGGTCTAAATATACATATAGGAAAATGCCATAAAACCATTAATAGAAATTCATCTTTTCAAATTCCTATATCTATCAATAATGTGAGTCATCATGATTCATTATCACATTCATCATTTCGTTCGACAGAAAAACCATCATCATTTTATAACAAAGTATCTTCCTGGAAAGCATGCATCCCTATTGTAAAAAGAACTCCCCGTGGAGCTAGAAACAGCGTGGCAAAATCACTGGCATTTAGCATAAAAACCGTGGTTGATAACAATGACCTTGAAAGCTGGCAATTTTTTTTTGCTTTTGCATATTCTGTTCTGGCAGTAAATAAAGGAGAAAACTATAAAAACATCTCATTGACAAACAAAATAAAAAACAATTGTAAAATACCCTTATCTGATCCAGTTATACAAAATTCTAAATTACTAAATAAAAACTATTCAGGTTTAACAAAATAAAAGTGGAAACAAAGTTAGGCGACGGGGACATTAAGGGAGCTGCCAAACTTCTCTTTTCAAGCGATGCCATCGCCCAAGATGATTCGGAAACTTTGGATTCTTTGCGAGCAAAGCATCCAGCACCTTCAGAGTCATCCACTATGCCTAATCCTCCTCAAAGTAGTGATTGCACACCTGAGGTTACTTCGACGGAAGTACTAAATGCGCTACTTTCTTTTAGAAATGGTTCTGCTGGTGGTCTCGACGGATTAACTCCGCAACATTTCAAAAGATTTGCTAAGTTTTTCCGTCGCTGGTAGAATTCTTCTAGGGGAAGTGACGCGTCTGGTAAATCTATGCTTGGCTGGAAAGGTGTGTGAATCTATCACTGACCTTTTATATGGTGCAAACCTTTGTGCTTAAAAAAAAAAAGATGGAGGTATCAGGCCAATTGCTGTAGGAAACACCACCACGCTGTGTTTCAAAATAATGTTGCAAAAATATTAATTATGTATCCGACTATTTTCAGCCAGTTCAACTTGGATTCGGGACCAGGGGCGGATGTGAGGCTGCAGTTCACAGCACTCGTGCTTTCCTACAGCACCGCCTTAGTGATGTGTTATTGAAGGTGGATGTCCGTAATGCGTTCAACTCCATAGATAGATCTGCTTTGCTGGCAGCAATTAAAGATGAAACTCCCCCTATTTATAATTAACTTTGGCAATGTTACAGTAAACCTACAAAATTAATTTACCTTGGCAAAAATATTAATTCATGTGTTGGATGCCAGCAAGGCGATCCTCTTTGTCCGACTGTGTCTAGTTTGGCTATACACCCACACATTAAAAACTTAGCCTCCAAGTTAAATGTGTGGTACCTCGATGATGGCACCATTGGAGGCGAGGCAAACGAAGTTTTAAACGATTAAAGTAGCATTATTGAAAATTTTAGGCATATTGGTTTAGAACTTAATTTTGATAAGTGTGAGTTATACTTTGGCCCAAATTTGAATCATGATTTAATACCAGAAATAAAAAATAAATTTAACCTGTTAGCTCCTGGTATAAAAATAATTAAATCTGAAAATCTTCGCCTCTTAGGTGCCCCTATATTAGATGATTCTATTCCCTTTTTTGTAGATGAAAAAATTTTGAAATTTCACGAATCTTCATCTCTTTTAGAAAAATTAAACCTTGTGAAGAGTGAGTTTTTTTTATTTATTTAAATCCAAACAGTTTTCAAAAAATGAAAGTAAAACTTGCAACGCAAGTCTTCAGCAACTCGGTAACTGCAGCCATTGAAACAGCGATCGCCAGTGGTGAGCTAAATAATAGTACATCAAAAGATACAGCTGATTTTGTTAGATTAGTAAATGATTTGTTCGATTCTCTCAATTCGAAATCAAAATTTGACAAAAATCCCTATCGAAGTGCAATCACAAAAAATCCTAATTCAATCATAAATCAAACGTTGATAAAGGGAAGGGAGGTATTCAATAATTTAAAAAAAATTACATATAATAAAAAAAAGAAAAGCAATTTACAATTCCAGCATGTTTTGATGGTATGCGACATACCATCAATGCAGTATTCAAGCTCACCACTGAAGAGTTTTCGCCCGGTACTGGCGTCAAGTTTCTCTTTACATATCGATTAAATCAGGATGTGATTGAAAATTTATTTGGCATATATAGAATCAAGGGATGTTGTAATAAAAATCTATCAGCCAGAGTTTTGCGTTCAATCCTTAGATCAAATCTATTAAATAATTTAATGAATTTTATAAAACAAATTGTGAGAATGATTGGGATATGTTTTTACCAAGCCAGCAACATACACAGCGTTCAAGCGCTACATTAACTTCATTAGACCCCGGCCTATTAGATTCTCTTCAAGAACCCATTCCATCCACAACATTAGCCCCTCTTCCCAGCACCTTCTCAGATATAACAACCCATATACAAGAACCTTTTCCTTCCACATCGTCTTCGTCGGCACCATCACAGTCAAGCATATTACCGGATATCCCAAACTCCCAACTGCTTTCGTTAGAAACTTGTTCTGTTGTGTATTTTGCTGGCTGGTTAGCCAAAACATGCATTGATAAATTTGATTGTCGTGATTGTAAGAAAATTTTGATTAATAATCAAGTTGATTTAAATGATAGGAGGCAACTATTATTGATCAATAAATCTTATTCCAATATATTGATTCCTACCCTAAAGTCACCAACAGATTTCACATTCGATTTGGTTAATAAAGTTTTGGACTATTTTAATGAAAATATTAATAGATTATACCAAGTCAATTTGATTTCAAGTTTGATTCGAGATCTTAAAATAAAAATGAGCATGGCGGATGATTATCATGACAGCAATCATATAAATTATTTGATTTATCGATTTTTTGTAATTAAGATATATGATTATTGTAAATCGAACAAAAAAAATTATCAATTTTCTTCAAAATCAAAAATCAGAATAGTCCAACATCCTTAAGGCCTGTGTTGCGTCATCAACGTTCCCATGGTGCATTTTATTTTCTTTACCTTTTTATTATCAGGGTACTACATATTAAAAAGAAGCAGCTAAGAAAATGATGATAATCATCAATTTGTGTACCGCATTTTCTATCGAAAAAGACTCAACGGATGCTGGATCTCACGAACGCGCGTCATTTTTGGAAATAAAAGTATTTTTTGGTACTTACTTACTTTTATTTATTCCTGTATTCAGTATGAATTGCAGTGCAATACTATTGTCATAATCATAAGACATGTTTTTTTTTCATTTCCGTGAGTGAACCGGATAAGTATATCTCTATCTCATAGATGTTTATAATATCATTGCTCCATATACTAAATTTATAAAAAATGTGTGGTTCCGTTGTTTAATCGTCCTTTACCGATGCAGTATTGGTGAAAATACTACCACCATCCACGTAGTTAGTGTTCCTACCACATTAACTTTTTTATTGTGAACTATGACCTAGCTGACCATTCATAGGAGTTAACTATTTTGGAAACTAGCTGGTTACACAGAGTTTATTCGCTAGATACATGTAATTTTATATACACACATAAATAGTAAGACTTTATGTATAATTTTCTTAATAAAAAAATATCAATGCTTTACATACTTATTAATTATATGAAGAAATAGGTTTTAAAATGTGTAGGAGCTACGGTATCATCATTATCAACCTAAAGACATTGCTGGAAAAATAACTATTTTTTATCTTTATATCTTTTATTACTTTAAAGAAAAGTTGACAGTTACATCGAGTGGTTGACTTTCTTGAAGCTCTGGCTTCCCTTTCTAGGGATTTAATGTCGTAAGTATATTTATGTATGCAATAATGTTTTTTTTTTTACAAAGCAGCCACTCTATCAGTATTACAGCATTTTTGCATGACTAAACCATGAAATTTATATTCTCTGTTACTCCAAAGCACAGATAATATTCCAAAGGTATGAGAAATAATAATATGTATGTGTATTCAGTATGTGATATGGCAAGATTTATAAACACTTCTTAAGAACAAACTGATGTGTAGTGTTGGCTAAGAACGAACACCCACGGGTAGAAATGGAATAGTGCTACTATTCCATTTCTACCCGTTGGTGTTCGTAAGAGGCGACTAAGGCTATTAAGTGATTTTTGGGCGATGCTATTGGAGACTCATTATCAAAAACCTTTGTTTTACAATCTTATGCTTTGGCTACCTTTTCTAGGGATTTATAGCCGTGAGAATATGTATGTAAAGTACAGTATTCTTTTTTGAAATCACATCTTGGTAAGTCGTATTAGAAGAAAGGTGGTAGCGCTATTCTAAGTTAACACTACACTACTCAGCAGAGCCGACACTACACAGCAGAATAAAAGGAGAATATCGACAACGAAACGACACCGTTAACATTACTAGCAAAAACCTATAAAACATACAGTTGTAATACACGTCCTTGTCGACGAAGTTGTCCTTGACCCTCATAAACTGTAATTACATAAGTAAGTACATTAAATAAGTCTTATTATCTATGAAATAAGTGTCATATTGTTGTCATAATCCTAATTTAAATCTTTCTATCGTCCCGGTCTAACCAACCTAAAAAATAACCAAGACTTTAAAGAAAAATATGCACTATGAAGACTTTATGTGATAAGAGTAAAGGATCATATTTGCACATGTTCGAATAACCATTTAGTGAAAGAAAGTTATAACATAAAATAATAAATTCAAAATACACAGCGACATCGACTTGTGCTGTGTATTTTGAATATATTATATATATCGGGCTTTATTATCATTTGGTTTTTGTTTTTAGCGCCATCTATGACTTTTTGTTGTACTACTATGTGCCTACGATGCATGCATATTTAGCGTCATCTAGCGAACAATAAAGAACTAGAAAATAGCCCGCCGAATAAGGGTATTTAAGCACATCACATTTCGTTGTATGGGATTGGGTATCTGTACTAGTATAGTATTATATTATCTGTGTTTTAATCATCTAAATGAACGGAGGTGTCAAATGTCATTCTATAACATCCATCGTTTTTGTGACAGTCTTTATTTATAACTTAATAGCTATATGAGTCTTTCCAAATTTGTGAACACAATTCACGGAATTGAAGCCATGTCATATCACTGGTTAAGTGCTCATCGTACACGTGACGTAGATTGATGTCATCTTGTTTAAAAACGATGAGCAGATTAGCATTATCACGAATCAGCTGTTTCGGGATTTTGCTATACGTTTGGTTCAAATAAAAACAATCTATATTTTTGTGTCTGCCCATAGCAAAGTAATCACGAATATTATTTTGATTTTCACACGCGACATCATCAAAAATTATAACTGAATTCGGTGAAGCTTTATCAGGACTTAAAACTTCTACGTTATCACTATATTTAAAAAACTTACTCCAGGGACCAGACTTAATACTTTTTCTAAAAATAGGTATTTAGGTTGATACAAAGTTATAGAATACACGTAAATATTAAGAAAATTTAATCCGTTAGCATGTAAAATAAGTTCAATAACTACATTTGTTTTTCCACAGTTTGATGGTCCACAAACTAAACAACGAATAGTCTTCGGTGAAAGTTTACCGTGTCGAAGTGGTAATTTGTCAGAACCAAAATTTATTTTTTTTAAGCTCCAATGTAATAGGTTGTTTAACAAATTTCATTATGTTCAAAGTGTTTACAGCAGCGTTTCTTATGGTTTCGTGTTGCAAGCATAACCTATCATCACTATTTATCTAATAAAGTTGGTGTGCACAGCTTTTGTTCTCAATTTAACTATTGAATGAATTTCACGTTCACAACGGTTCACACTCGAGTGAGCGACGACGCAGAGTGGGATAGACTTCCCAATAAATCACTACTTGGGTGTAGCATTGGATAAAGAGCATGGTACTATAACTTTAAGTCAAGAAAAATATATTGAAGAATTACTGTTAAAGTTTAATATTTCTGATAGTAAGTTTGCAGATACACCTATTGAACCTAAATTGAATTAAGCTAAAAGTGAGAATGTGATAGAAAGTTACCTTATCAGCAACTAATTGGTTCGCTCATGTATATAGCTGTTCTCACACGTCCTGACATTGAATTTTCTGTAAATTTCCTAAGCCAATTTAACAACTGTTATACAAAAGAACATTGGGCTTGTGCAAAGAAAACTAAAACTATATGTTTAAATTTTTCAGCTAGTGGTAATAATCAGTTAGAAGCTTTTGTAGATGCAGATTGGGCCAGTAATGTAGTTGATAGGAGATCCTATACAGGATATTTTTTCAGGCTGTCGAATTGTGCAATATCTTGGGAAACTTAGAAGCAGATTACTGTAGCACTGTCAAGTACGGAAGCTGAAAATAAGGGTATTTCAGACTGTTGTAAAGAGGCTGTGTATTTGCGAAATTTGTTATTTGAATTAACTGGTATAACTTGTCCAACACAAATATTTAATGATAATCAGTCGGCCCATTAGTTGTCAACAAATCCTGTTGAATTACATATGTAGAGCTAGAGCGAGAACTAGGAATTGGATCAGCAGCAATGCCAACCATAATTCACGACCACCTTTCTCTATGTAAACGTTGTTCGAGATGGGCGCCGCACCAACTTACCGATGAGCAGAAAGAACGTCGGGTGGATTGGTGCCTATTCATGATAGATAAATTCAACGGAGGCGAGAAAAAAAACGTATATGATATACGGACTGGTGACGAAACATGGCTATATAACTATGATCCCGAATCAAAGCGACAGTCGACTGTATGGTGCTTGTAATATCAGCTTGGTGTGACAAGCGACCGAAGTCAGGAATCCGGCACCTTCTCTGGCTCCACGACAATGCGGCGCCGCACACGTCTGCCAGAACACTAGACTTTTTCAACTCGAAAAATGTGTCAATTTTCCCTCACCCGAAATATTCTCCTGAGCTAGTGCCTTGTGATTTTTACTTGTTTCCAAAAATCAAAGAAAAAATAAAGGGGAAGAGGTTTGAAAGCAAAGAAGATGCGCTGGTTGCCTATAACTTCGAGATTTCCAAGGTATCTAAAGAAGAGTGGTCACAGGGATTTTTCGATTGGTTCAGACGTATGGAAAAGTGTATACATGCTCAGGGTGAATACTTTCAAAAGATCGATACTTGTAATAAATAATAAATTTTATAATTTTTGAGTATCTAGTTTTTTTGGCATGCCCCTCGTATATTGTTATGTGTTTGCATCTTTTATTTTGTTAAGTGTGGATGTTGAAATGTATAACAAAATGTAACAAGTAACGCCATCTGTGTTCCGCTCAACTATGTTAAAACTTTTTGAATAAAGAGTCAGATAAGATTTGGAGTGCCACAGGGGAGTATTCTAGGCCCAACTCTAGTCTTGATCTATATCAACGACCTATGCGAGCAAGTACTGCACAAAGAAACAATAACTTATGCTGATGACACAGTCCTACTATTTCACGACAAGGATCGGGTAAGAGTGGAAAAGAACGCAAACGACGGATTGGACATAATTGCACGTTGGCTTCAAAATAATCTTCTGACCGTTAATATCTCTGAGACAAAATTTATTAACTTCTCCATTAAAAGAACCACTCAGCCCAAGCGTCCCCTCAATTTGATAATTCATAATTGCGACAACTCAAAATCTGACAATTGCGACTGCAGTCCACTCTTATGCGTAAAGTCAATTCAATACTTGGGAGTGACTATAGACAATTTCCTTAGGTGGACTGACCATAAAAACCAAGTCTCGGGTAGAATCAAAAACTTGTCTACACCTTCAAGTCCCTGAGACACGTAAGTTGTATCAAGACACTTAAAATGGTATACCTCGCTTTGGCACAGTCAGTTCTCAGTTACTGCATAACTGTCTGGGGCTCAGCCTTAAAATGTCATCTGATACCATCGGAAAGAGCACAGCGGATCTTACTTAAGGTATCATAAACCAAGAGGACATTGTACAAGCACCTTATACCGGGAATGCGGCCTACTCACAGTTAGACAGTGTTAGTTAAGTGTAATTGCAGTTCAGCATACGAAGGCTAATTCTTCGATGATATTATCATGCAATAATAAACGTCGGAGTGATATTGTTTTTAAATGTATACATACTCGCACCAATTGCGGCAAGCATCCATTTGAATACATTGGCCCTTTTCTATACAATAGATTGAGTAAAGATGTTTCGATTGTGCATCTCAATAAAATGGATTTGCTCAGGACTGTAAATACCTACCTTTCACAATTAAATTATATTGAAACCGAATCTCTTCTTAAAACCATCGCCTAAACACTATATCTTAATTTCCAAATCTCCCAAACCTCCAACAGACACATATTCACACACAACACTCACACTCATCATACACACAAAAACACTTTACTTACTCTGAAGGATGTCCTTATATTAATATTGTTTTCTATTTAAATTTAATTTAATTTTTAATTTAAATTGTATGTTTCGATAAGTTATTATTATTTCTTTTTAAATATTATTCTTATATTCCTATCTTTAAAAAGTTTTACGAAGTTGAACAAGCAACCGTTGTACTTCCCTATGACCCTTTTTTACAGGTTTAACCTAGTAAAGAGAATAGTCTTCCATACGGCTTATTATAAATTGTATAAATTCTTCATTTATAACAATGTGATGAAGATTATATAAGCCCATTTGTTCTTTTTTATGATGTTTCAATAAATAAATGATTTGATTTGAGTTGTTGCCCGTCCACTGTGCGTATCATTTATACAAACTCATTCGATTTGGCTTCTAACCATAGGTGGCTGCGACTCACTTAGGCTATTGCCTGCATGCAGATTTATATGAAGGGAAATCTGAACAGCGTTCGACTGGACTTAGAGAACACGTCGTCATAAAATTGTCATGTCATGACACTGAGTTTTCAGTCTATTGCAACATTTTTACGTCACCCTCTCTAATTTAAACAATTCAGGAAAAAATATATGTCACTGGCACTGCACGACAAAATAGAATCGACGAATGCCCTCTGAAGGACGTGAATTCCATGAAGAAAGAAAATAGAGGATTTTTCGACTATCGTCATGACTGGAACGACAAAATCTGAGCTGTGCGTTGGAATGACAACGTGGTAACTGTACAATCTAATGAGTATAGTGTCCAGCCTATCCAAAAAGCTAAGCGCTATTGAATTGCCGCTAAATAGAAGGTAGAAATCAAGCAGCCTAACGTTATCCATCAGTATAACCGCTTTGTGGGTTGGTAGACTAATTGGATGCGAATATTGGTACGTATCGAATTGGTATCAGGGGAAAGAAATGGTACATGGGCATCATTCATCATTGTGTTACCATAGCACTAATTTTTACTTCAAAAATATTGTTTTTGCTACTTGTGTTCTATTTCTTTTGTTGTATTGTGCTATGTTAACATGAATAAAAGAGTTATCTATCTATCTACATCAGATGGCTCTCTTGTGGAAGAAATTTTTGGAGTTATAAATGTTCCAAAACAAAGTTTAAGTTATTCATAAAATTGGAATATAACATCTTAAAACAACTTCGAGATGCTTTGAAATGTGAAATAAAAATACCAGGTTTATATATATATATATATATATATATATATATGATGGCATATTTAGAACACCACCAAATGGCATTTCTGAAAACTATGTTGTAGAAATTAAATACACAATGATTAATAAATCAAAAAGTAATTGCATTTAAGGCAGCACAATTTCTAAGCAGCGCATGGGCCAAGTACAAGTGCAAATGCACTGCGCAAATATGTAGAAGTGTTTATTTGGTGTAGCTGACCCAAATAATGAAAGAAATGGCAAACTGACGCTAATCAGAATAGAATCTTCTAAAAATCTAACACAAGAATTATTGGAAAAAGAAGAAATTATTTGGAATGATAATACATATTTTCACCAATTTATTAAAAAGTGTAAAAAAACAGTAAATAAAATTAAATGGGAAATAATAATGTTTTCGAAAAATAAATGAATCTCCAACGATATCTATCCGACTATTATACTAATACACCAGCATTATAGAAATTGAAACAGCATTGAACAAACACCTATGAACAGGATCAATGTACATTTTTCTAAAAAAAATATTAATCTTTGAATAATAAAACTAAATTTCCGTATAAAATACTGAACCTCCGAAAAGTTTACTAGGTTACTGACAACAGTGGTCATGTCAGAATAATGGTTCTTTTACGACTTGCATGACGGTCTTTTGCGTATTTTACATCTATCAAGAGATCAGTTTTTTTCGCTGTTTTGGCTGCATGAAAGGCACATGGGAAATTTCTTCTATATTTGTTATATTAGTATTTAACCATCAAATACTTGTGTTCTTTCTTGTTTGTCTGTTGTTAAGTTGTGATAAGTATTTTTAACTAACTTCCCTAGTATTTCTGAGGTTATTCATGTGTTTAAATATGAATAAATTAAAATCATCTCCCTTACCTCCAGATCCTCCTAATCAGGAGAATGGTATGGATTCTATTGAATCCTTAGATCTATTTAGTTCGCAAACAAAAGAGGCCTGAAAAAGCCTCAGCGACTCTAAGCTCCCGGTTCCTATAAAAAAAACGACTATTAAACCCTGATGTTGCTAATGCATCGATTCAACCCTTCCTAATTGAGGGAATTAATAATTATGCTTTACAACAAGGGTCCATTTGTAGTACATATTAGTCGAAAGGAGTCAGATCTCTCAGCCGGTACTATCATCCATCTAAACAAAATAGGCAAATTATTATAGCGAACAACATCTTTCAATACTTTGTTATTTTTAAAAGTAGTTTTACGTCATTTTTAAATAATATATTTCTTAAAATTATAGGTAATTTAAAATAAGCCAATTCTCTTTACTCGTATAATATTTTGGAGGCAGCGCACATTATGAGAAAAACTAAATCTAGTGGTATTTAATTCAAAAAACCTACTTGACCAAAACGATCAATATCATTTGATTGACATAAAGTGAACCGTTTATTTGCGTGCATTGTTATATGATTACAGAGTGATCATTGCTTTAACTTCGTATTTTGTATTATTTATAGTGTTTACAGTATCTTAAGGTGCCGTTAGTGCAGCGAACAGAGTTTTTGAAATATTATAATGCGTATGTTTATAACAATATGGTTTTGAAAAAAATGCATCAAAATCTTGAGGCTTTTCTGCTGTAAAATTGGCGATTCGAAACATGATTAATACATTTTCGCTCGATAGAAAAAAATCGCCAACATACCTCTAATTACACTCTTTAAAATCGTTTTATATTTTATTTATTTTACCTACTTACATATAACTTGCATCATAATTTGAGCATTTGTATTTCTAATAATAATTGGCGATTAGTTTTCTTTTTTAATAAATTCAATAAAACAAATATTTTAAAAACATCGATATTCGCAGTCCTACTCGTGCCCGAGCGCCGCCCGCCGCCCGCTCAGTGCTCGGCGAGCTGCTTTAGGGGATGGACCTATGTCGCGCGCGCCTTGTGTTACAGATCTTACAATTTACGCGCGTGTGGCGCCGTTAGTGTGCGAGTGACCTATCTGTATACGATGCGCGTCAATGTAGGCGTGAGAGTGACCGTGCGTACGGTTAGCATTAGCAAATATAAAAGAATTCATTCAATTCATAGATTGCACTCATTTTTATATTTTATTGTTTAATTTATTAGGAATGGGAAAAAGAACAAAACCGTTAAAGTAACTTCTAATTTCAATTAATAATATTAAATAGTTACAGGCGTAAACTGAAAATTATATACATACATATACTCACGGCTATAAATCCCTTAACGGGATAGCCAGAGCTTTGGAATGAGAAATTCCTCAGCCACTTTTGGAAGTTGATTTGGGAAAAGATGGTAATAATATATGATTTCGGTGACGGTTCTCCAACCACATCGCCCCAAAAATCACTTAAAAAGCCCCTATACCCTTAGTCGCCTCTTACGATCACGGGTAGAAATGGGGTAGTGTTATTCTAAGCCGACACGACACGACAAAAGTTATGAAATTATCACTGTAATAATTTTGTTAAACTGACAGGGGTAGACAAATCTATCGTATCATTATATTTTATACGACGACGACATGATAGTCCAGTGGGTAGAACACCCGCCCGAAAACAGAAGGGCGTGAGTTCCAATCCTAGGTCGGGCCTACACCAATTTGTCTTTTCTAAAGTCATATGTGTGGTTAATTTATCATGGTTGTTAACGGTGAGGGAAAACATCGTGAGGAAACTCACATGGCTGAGTTGTACTTAGTCATGTGACAGTGTATTCGTACAAAACGGCGATAGGCCTGCCCCCTATCACGTGAGTACACTGTCTAAGCAAAACGTGGGTACCTTCTCTGGACACTAGATGGCGCTGCCATGAGAGTTCAGAAGTATTTGGTACCTCTGCCAACCCCTTCGGGGATAAACGGCGTGAACGTTTATGTTTATGTTATGTTATATTTTATATTGTAAACGGCCATGGTAGAAACTATTTTTGAAATTGATAACCTAGGGTAAGCGATACAGTTTTCGTCACCCTGACTGTTATAACCATTCGTAAATATTTTAGAAAGAAAATGTAAATAATCATAAACAAATGTCCGAACCCATACCATAGAAAATATTTGCGAGTGGCTAAAACTGTCGAGTTGACAATAACTGTATTGCTTACCCTACTGTATGTTTTTAAAACGCGCGCACGCGGCGTCGCGTCGAGGAGACGGCCGCTCGATCGGCGCGCAGACGCTTCCCCGCGCCCGCGGGGGCAGCACCCCCTCAGATGATATTTTTCGCTGAACCAACGGCGCCTTAAGGTAAGAATAAGACTGTTTAAATAAAAACAGTAAATACTGTTGTAGTCTTAACTAGCAGATGTAATTGACAGATATGGCTCGTTTGGCACCTCTCAAACAAATTATTTTGTTAAGATGACTTCTGATATTACCAGAATGCATTTTTTTTAAACATATTTGTTATGTGAAGAAGGGGAAAGAGCGTTTTGATGATGTTTTTCTTTTTATTATCAGCCGTTTTGAGCTGAAGATGCTTTAGAGAAAATGAAAAAGGTTTTAAGTACTTTATTAACAAGATTGGAAGAAAAGTTAGCAGTCTGTAACCGTATACGCGATCGCTTATTAAAGAATAATTACAACTGATTGAATACTAAAATCGCATTTCCTTACCGTATAATGCAAGAACTTTTTCGCATTCGAGTAGTCCTGGAAGACCAAAAAAGCCTTTTTCAGAATGCAGTAGTAGGACTAAAAGGCGAAAAGTTGAAAATCTTATAGCTTCCACCAGCCCTGAAGAAATAACAGTCGCGAACGAGTTGCAGCTTCGGAAACAAGGCAAACCAAATAAAGGTACGGAGATGAAAATAGCTCGTAAAAGGATGCTTACAGACTCATCGTCATCTTTATCAGCGGGTGAAGCACTGAGCATGATGGCAGTACAAATTTGTCAACATACCAGTACGAAATAATACGTGAAAGAATCATCAAAATAGCTAGAAAATTATTATCTTCATATTATAGGATCAAGAAGCTATAAAACAGTACTAACCTTTATAAAAAACTATAACAAACACAAGTGCTGAATGTAATTCAGTCTTTAGTCAGTAGTTTTTGGTGTTATTCTTGACTCTTAATTATCCGGTATTCCTCATATGCAACACACTATTAATAAATGTGAAAAGAATATTAATATTATTTAATATAAAATTTTATATTATATTAAACTATGGTGGGGACCCATTTTCTCAAAAACTTTTGTATGATGCTTACGTAGTCGTTGCAAGCTGTATTTAGTCAAATTAGATAATATTAAATCAAAGTTTCTCAGAATCATCTTAGGTACTATGAATTCCTCCCCTACTAATGCCCTTCAAGTAAAATGTGTAGATCCCCCTCTCAATTTACGAAGGCAGAACTTATCTGATAGATTTATAATGTTTTTGTTCCTGTGTTCCTGAGAGCCTTCCTGCCTGACTTGTGCTACCACAGTCAAATAATGAACGTGTGGATATGTGAACGTATGAACAGTATGTGCTTACCATACAAGAGCGACTCCGATGTGCACTTATTGTTTGATGACATAATGAGATGTCACGATCATTAGCATAAAATTATTATTTTTAAATATGATCCACCCATTGGAGATCTTTGTAACTGCTGTGCATTGTAGCCAAAGACTCACAAACACACACATGTTTTTTTTTGATCGGTTGGTGTATCTCAAGATATAGCTACAGAAAACTATATTCAAATTGTTTTTATTCTACCTAATTGATCGCTGTTAAATGATTAAACAATTTAACTATTATCAGTACCTTTCATATTCCATTGGATTTATTCAAATATCTATCATACTTAAATCAATAAAGATTAATGGAAAAACAATTTGAAAGATTAAAAGATTTGAAAACTCTATGGAACAGCTCGGTCTTATTAATGAAAGATTTATTTCCGATGGAGATTCCAGCACATACTCAAAAATTTTACATTAAATAATCACGTTAAAAAAAAATAATGTAAAAATAATATATTGAGAAATGTGTAGTGCCCTATGTATGGCCTACTTGCATTTGTTGTATTAAGTTGTCATTTAATTTTAGAAACTACAAGTAAAGAAAATAAAATTATCAATAAATGTTTAAATTCATAGAAAGTAATATAAATAAATTTAAAATTATTCAAAATTATTAACGTAAAGTAAATCAGTAAAAAAATGTATGCAAGTGACTACCTAATGTAAATTTATTATAATATTGTAAAACCCATAAATTGTCGTCTCTTCAAAATAGACGAAAACAGTGTGACTTAACGTTTCTTTACAAAATTTTAAATAATGTTTTGTTTCCCCTCATCTTTTAGAAAAAAATTCATTCCGTATACCCAGACAAGGTGCTCGTAATAATTATTTATTGTCTGCTCCTAAACATAGAACTGTTTAGACATGCAATAATTTCTATAGACGTAGTGTTGATTTATATAATAAGGAAAAGTATATTTAAACATACATCTAGCTAGAATACAACTACGCTAATTTCAATTGTTTCTATATATTTAGGGAACTATAGGTCTATGATATGTCCTTGTAAACTTTATACATATTTGTTAAAACAACTGTTTGTTTTCTCAATAAAATAAAATAAATAAAACTTCAAATTATATGACAGACAGACGGACAACGCAAAACTTATTTTATATAGTTATTTTCGATGAGTCGAGTGTCCGACAGCGCGGCAGCGCATGCGATTACGTAAGGCTCCTTATCTTTGATCAAGTGCACAAGCGAGAGCGATATTGTTGCCGTTGTATTCGCACGCGGCTACCTGAAGGGCCCGAGGTCAACAGTCGGTTATCGCGCTCCGCTGTTATTAGATAAATCGTTTTGTTTGCGTGGAAAATATTACTCCACTAATACTTATTCTAATCTATGTTCTATGTGCTATCTTTTATGTGTTATTCTTTTCTATTAACTTTCTACTCCTTGTATAAACTCTGGTGTCGTGTTCTGTGTGCAATAAACTTTATTTTCTATATTGTGCAATTTGATCTTTCAATTACTGCCTACCCACGACTCCAATCTCTTCTTCTTCTTCCAATCTCCTTTTCGTATTCTGATAAATTGGTGTCTCCGTCTGGGCACGCTGCCAGGATGCTCCTGGAAGGTGCTTATGGATATTGCTCATGGGGACAGTTCGCAATGAAAGTCGCAATGAGCTTCTTTCGCGTTAAAACGGGATTTGTACTGGGAAAGCTCTCAGAGAACAATGTCCCATGGAAAAGACATTGGCTCTACAGTTATCTAAAAAGAATAGACGTGACCCAAAAATCATGGGAAAGATCCTCGAAAAACATTTGGCATAGTGTCGAGGAATGGATACTCGGTGCTGAATCAGGACAGAGATTAGTCAATGGAGATGTTCCTGATGCGACTAATTATTCTTCTCAATTCGCTGACTGGCTAAGGGCCACTATCGGTTGTTCCTATGGTGGTGAAGAAATGACGATATTTTATAACAAACTTTTTGGTCGTCATAGTAATCCTATGTACCTTCCTGTCGTCAGGTGCGTGGGTCGAAAGAGCATTGCCGTCAATCCGGGCATTGATGATGCTTGCGAACTACATAATACATATTTACAATTCCCGAATCGTGATTGGCTTCGGTGGACACTCGAGGACCACGTGTCGGATCCTATATGGAATTATGCTATCCGAACTCTTAAAATGGATGCATCCGCACGCAATTATATAGTCCATACTTCCTACATTAACACTTTGTTTCCAGAATATAGTCGTCACGACGCCAGCAAGGTGACGCTACTTGAGCTTATGCTTAATGCCCTTTCTCAGCTAGATAATCAGAAATACAAGCATGCCTCCATATTGCACTATTGGCATAACGACCATCATATAGAATATTCCAGAGTTCGAACAGTAGCTCCTTATCTAGAGCCCGAAATCCGTACTGCTAAAACATTCTCCGAAGTCTTATCTATATTGCAAAGAGCCCAGTCGAGAATGTCGGAATCAACCATGATTGATTTCAACCGTTATCCTATCAATTACCGAGAGCTAGTGGCTGACCTCATTGCCAGATCCTGGGAATTGAGTCATCCATTCAAAAGGAACGTTACTATAAACGACCTCTCGCATATAATGACGTTCGTTATGGGTAAAAAAGATTTCAATATTCAGTTGTTTTTTGATGCATATAACGATATCATCAGTAAGGGAATAAGTGTTGATAAAAATATGGTCTCCACTCATGCCTTCAAGAATTTTCCTTATTTATATCCGTGAGATCTGCCATTTCACAGTGTCATATACGCCATAATAATCGGGTGTTAGTAATGCTCACTGAATTCGTACGAAAGAAAGACGTACTTAAAAAAAAAAAACTGATTCAGTCTATTTTTTACCACATCACCCTGTTCTTAGGTTTGATAGAAAGACCACTGTATTAAAACCCCAATCAGCAACAAATACAGAGCCCCCAGCACAGCCAAAAATCACCAGTTATGTCAGGCGACCATTGCCTGTGCGTAAGATCGATCAAATCGATAGACAAGTGGTTGCAATGGTGACCAAAGGCCACCATTCGTTTCGAGTTGTTGAAGAACCGGAATTAAAAAAACAAATAGAAATGGTTTCTACTTGCCCTGGATATCAGCTCCCTACCAGAAAAACTCTGTCTAATACATTGATACCCAAAACCTACAACGAAGTCTTTGAAAAATCGCTGACAAAAATAAAGGAAGCCCGCGCCGTTTGCCTATGTACAGATGGATGGACATCAAGTGCCAATCAAAGCTATATTGCAGTGACCGCCCATTACATCGATAAAAATACGGAAATGCAATCCATACAGCTAGGGTGCATCCAGTACAACGAAAAACACACCGCCGCTAATTTGACAGCTTTTTTGCGACAGGTAATCCAAGATTGGCAATTAACAAACAAAGTAACTTGTATTGTTAGCGACAACGCAGCAAATATCCTGGCGGCCGTCAGACTAGGTGAATGGAGATCTGTGGGTTGCTTTGCGCATTCTTTAAACTTGGTAGTGCAGGCTGGAATCAAAGAGGTAAATGATACAGTGACGAAAGTAAAAGAAATTGCCGAATTTTTCAGGCGTAGTTGTACTGCACAAACAAAACTAGAAGCAACGCAAAAGCAAATGGGCATGTCTTGTCTTAAATTAAAACAAGAGTGTCCAACGCGCTGGAATTCCTGCTTTGATATGCTGGACAGGATATTGATAATAAAGGACGCCGTGATAAGCACTTTGGCTTTGATCCGAAGTGATCTAAGCCTCCAGACGTCAGAGTGGGAAATAATAGAGAAAGTGGTTCCTATACTACAGCCTTTTTATCAAATCACCACTGAAATCAGTACAGAAAAATACGTGAGCCTGTCAAAAGTGCTGATATTTACCCAACTAATGGCCAAACACATCGCCAAATGCCAGAGCAAAAATTACCATGAAAAAAATATCCAGAACCTACTCAATAAGATGCAGGCGCAGATAAACAGCCGTTTTCGGGACTTAGAAAGTAACCCACTGTATGCCGATACCACTCTTTTAGACCCTAGATTTAAGCGTAAAGGGTTCAGAACAGAAGAAGGATACAAAAGAGCAGTTGAAGGCTTGCGGCTTAAAGTTGCTGCAGTGCGAGTGCCTGCAGACACCCAAAACCGCGAAGACGAGCAAGAAAATGTACCACAAGTACCAGCTGAACCTGTAAACAGCATTTGGGACGACTTTGATGCTGAAATGTGCCAGGTCACACGCCCTGAAAATTCTTTGGCAGCAGGTATCCGAGAGCTAGATAAATACCTGAATGAGGAGTATCTCAGCAGAAAAGAAAAGAAAAGAAAATCCCCTGCAATGGTGGTGTAGTAGACAACATATATACCCACGTCTTTATGAGCTTGTCATAAAACGTCTTTGTATACAGGCTACATCAGTTTCCTGTGAGCGAGTTTTTTCGAGTGCTGGTCAAGTGGTAACCAGTAGAAGAAAGCAGTTGAAGCCCACAAAAGTGACACAAGTGTTATTCTTACATGGCAACATGTAAATAAATGTTATAAATAGGTTCCAAGGATGTTATATAGGTTCACAATAATAAATGCTGTATATGTCGTAGGATGATTTGATGTTTAGGTTTTTTGCAAAAATCCTAGGGATTTTGCAAAAATCCGGATAATTAGACAACGGTTATAATATTTTCTAATCTTACTAGGTTTTTTGCAAAAAAACTAGTTCGTTTAGTATGACTCCGAAACGAAATGTCAGTTTTAATGAATACTGTACACTGATTGGTCGATTGCAGTGCCCCGTAATCACGTCATCTCTGATTGGTTGTTAATTAAGACGTACTTATTTCATTGTTCCACGTACTTATTTCATTGTTCCTACCTATATTTAATTTGATTTTTATTTTAGTTACAAAAGGTTCCTAAGTATAAAAATAGTATTGTCATTTCCCTTTACTCTCTCAACTCTAGCTATAATACCTCAATACTACAATTTAAAACGTACCTACTTTATTGTTCCTACCTATATTGAAGACGTCCGTGGCCGAGTGGATAGGTGACTAGCTTAGACTAGCTTAGCGGTCTGGAGGTTGCGGGTTTGATCCCCGCTGAGAGCAACATTTATGTGATGAGCATATGTGTATTATATTATATTAAATATATCGCTGAGTTAGTATCCCGTAATACAAGTGTTACTTAGTTTGGGGTAACTTGATCTGTGTATAATATGTCCGAACGTGATTGTAATTTTACCCCAACAAAAGAGTAAAGAAATATATTTAATTCCTAGTATCAAATAAGTATTGTCAATTCTTACCCTTTATAACTCAAGCTATAATATCTCAATACCACAATGACGAACCAATCAGAATAAGTGTAGGCGAGCAACCAGAAATCAGCCAATCAGCATTAAAGAAGTACAATCTTACTAAACCAACTAGTTTTTTTGCAAAAAACCTAGTAAGATTAGAAAATATTATAACCGTTGTCTAATTATCCGGATTTTTGCAAAATCCCTAGGATTTTTGCAAAAAACCTAAACATCAAATCATCCTACGACATATATACGCTTCAAGAACTATTTTTTTATTTCACAATATTTAGTAGGAAAACCAAATAACTCGAGCAAAATAAGGTATCTTTTATCAAATTAATAGTAACTTAAATCAAATATGGTGGCATGGCAACATTCAACTTAAAAGAGACTTGGCATAAAGTTAGGCAGAAACCAAGCCAACAAATCTAAAAAAAAGGCAAAAGGTGACAGGTTTCAAAGTCGTTATTCCAATGCACTAAGGTTCCAAATTGCTCGGATCTTCAAATTAGTGCTCTTCGCAGGTTGGCATCCCTGTCAGGGTATGTTGGAAACCCAACATTTAATTTTAATATTGGCAACATTTTTTGTAATTGCGAACCCCGCAACTCACAAATGTCATTCCGGTTTCATGTAATGTTTGGTGAATACACGCATTTTTACCTCAAGGACCTCTTTTATTATTAAACCAGCAACAATTTCACTAACTTTTAAACATGGTCCTTCGAGCCGGATATGAACCAGCGACCTATGGATTCCACAAATTATTATTATTAAGGCCGAATGTTTCGACAAATATTTCATCATGCCTACTATCTTATATGAGGAAATAAAAACCGATCAAGAGAAACCAGTCTGCGATCGAAATCTGATTCAGGAGAGATCTTTGTCATTTAATTTGGAAGTCTATATCCCCTTTGTGGACACGAGCACTGTTTGAGGTCATTTCTGCAAGAAGTTTGATCACAAAGTCATCTGCGATACAGGATATCAGGGATATTCTTCTTAACATTTTCTTCTCCTTTTTCAGTTTTTCAATTTCTTCTTGTAATGTTTTTAACACTTTTTGATGTCTGTAACGCATTTTTCTTATCACACCAGATACCTGAACAGGCTGGCGGCTGACTTCTGTCTTATTTTTCGCAGTAACATTTTTTTCCGGTGTACGTTCCAGAGGATCCCGTTCAAGTTCGTTATTCTCAGGATTCTGCACGTCACTATCGCTTTCTGGAGGTGAATCGTTTATCAAAATGTTCTCAAGTTTCCTCTGCTCTTCTTTTTTCTTTAAATATTTTTTTGAATTTTTACGCCACCGTTTTCTTTGCTCCCTCTGATCTCTTGGCGTCATTTCCTTTATGCTACATATTTTTTTCTTCTCTTTTCTAAGAAGATATCTTCTTCTTTCTTTCTCTTTATGGATAGCATAAATTTCGGGATTGCTTTTTATTTCTGAATATTTTTCTCTTTTGCGTATTCTATCTTTAACTAGTTTTTCCTCCTTGGTTAATCTTTTTTTTTCTTTCGGCATGGCGAATTCTACCTTCAACAAAAAATTCCGATATAATGCAGTGACCAGATACATATCCGGGAACTAATAATGATAACTATGAAGGAAAACAGATCAAAACAACATGAACATTTTTCATCTCATTACCATCCGAAATTCACCATTACCATCCGTTACAAATTTGAATGGAACGGAAGGTAATGCATAGGAGACGAATGAAATTTCGGAAGTCTTTCGAACATAGTATGCGTATTACGCATTTTCGAACCTTTGCAAAGAATCTATAGCAAAACCAACCCAAAACTAGTAAAACTATATAAAGCGAGTACAAATAAACTGTATACTTACATTAACAATGGCAGGATGGTAATCACACTACCTCCGTACCAAAACACGTAGTTGCCACGGAGATTGCGAATATTTTCTTCAGCACTCACGCACATCCATCCTACTTGACCTCTAACGGCCGACTGAGTGACGAGTCGCGCGCGCGAGTGTCAACGACCCAACCAGGGATGGATTTGATTCAGGTAAATATTTTAGTTTGCAGGCGGATGTGAATGACAAAAATACTTTGACAAAATTACATTTCAATAAAATTGGGTAAAAACGTATTTTAAATAATAAAGCCTTTTTAAATAAAAAATTGTACTACTCAAACCTTTAATTCCACTAAAAATTTTATTTCTCAAACGGATATTGTAATGACCATCGACTTGAGAGTATAGGTACAGGAGCAGGAACATAGGATATGAATGAAATTTCGACGTGTCTTAATACTACTTATATTGTATATAATGTCATGATAGTCCAGTGGATAGAACACCCGCCCGGAAAACAGAAGGGCGTGAGTTCCAATCCTGGGACGGGCCTACACCAATTTGTCTTTTCTAAAGTCATATGTGTGGTTAATTTATCATGGTTGCTAACGGTGAGGGAAAACATCGTGAGGAAACCCACATGGCTGAGTTGTACTTAGTCATGTGACAGTGTATTCGTACAAAACGGCGATAGGCCTGCCCCCTATCACGTGAGTACACTGTCTTAGCAAAACGTGGGTACCTTCTCTGGAAACTAGATGGCGCTTGCCATGTGAGCTCAGGAGTATTGGTACCTCTGCCAACCCCTTCGGGGATAAACGGCGTGAACGTTTATGTTATATGTTATGTTATATATTTTTAATACTTAATTCATTGGAACATGTAGTTTGCACCAAATGCCGGATTGACCCTAATGTTAAGTTTACTTCGGATTTGGAAGGTGTTTTGTTGAGAGAAAAACCCGTAAGAAACTCGTCAACACACATCTTTTTACGTTCATTTCAATTTTGGTGTTAGCCCGGAAACATCCTGCACAGAGCCCTGATGACACCCAGCCACTTCATCATTAATGTAATCATTGACATTGTAATAGGCTTTCGAACTAAGATTTCTTTTAACTACTGCTTTGAATTTTGTTTCTGATAAATTTAAAATGTCCTCAGGTGTTTATTTATACATTTTTACGCATAACCCCATGAAAGATGTATTTACTTTTGACAATCTGTATTTAGGTATTGAAATTTTATTGTTGTCTCTCAGATTTCGAATATGTCTGTCACTATTTTTTACAAAAGACGCCTGATTTTTTCTTACATACATAATATTTTCATAAATATATTGACATGGCAGCGTCATTATATTTATGGTTTTAAACAATTCTCTCAGGGAATCTCGTGATCTCAAATTATAAATAGCTCTTATTGCTCTCTTTTGAAGAATAAATATGGAACCAACATCAGCTGCTCTGCCCCCGAGGAAAATACTGCAAGACATTACACTATGAAAATAGCTGTAATAAACTAATCGAGTTGTCTGTACATCTGTCAAATGTCTTATTTTCCTAACGGCATATGCAGCACTACTTAGCCTGACAGCTAGTGAGCTAATGTGGCGTCCCCATTGGAGCTTGGAGTATAGAGTTATCCTTAAGAAAACTGTGTCATCCGAATAAACTATATTTTCATTATTTAAAATTATTTCTTTATCAACGCTTTTAACATTGGGTAATACAAATTTGATGCATTTAGTTTTTTTGCCATTCAATACAAGATTATTGGAAGCAAACCATGTTTGAATCTGTGAAACCGTGTTATTCACCTTCGTCAATATTCTCATTATTTCTTTTAACGTCAAATACTAAGGAAGTATCATCAGCAAATAACACTATCTCGGACATTTTCTCGACCATGAACGGCAAATTATTAATATAAACCAAAAATAAAAATGGGCTCAAAATAGAACCCTGCGGAACAACCATTTTTACATGAGTTCCAGGTGATATTGTATTATTGATTTGCACTTTCTGTATCCGATCCGAAAAGTAAGACTTTATTAATTTAAGTGCGTCACCTTGTATGCCATAATGTTCTAATTTAATAAAAAGAATTTCATGATCTGCACAATCAAATGCCTTCGTAAGATCGCAAAACAAACCAATAGCATCATTTTTACGTTCCCACGAATCAAAAATGTGTTTCATTAAGGCAACGCCTGCATCGGTGGTAGAGCGTCCCTTTGTAAAGCCAGGCGGGGGGACTAGGCCTTTTGCGGGGGGCGTGCGGGTGGCCACAGTGACGCGCGAGCTGTTGTCGTGCTTAGACGTATTTCAGATGTTGTGAATCATTAATCATGGACGAAGATTTAGTATGTTTACTAAACAGTCCTATCCTGAGATGGGAGGTGATGAACATAAGAGACAGTGTGCACGAAATAAATAAAAATAGAGCAATAAAGGGTGAATTTTTTACTTTGTATGAAGAATTGCGATTGTACCCTAGAAATTCTTTGAGTACACTCGAATGTCCAAGTCAACATTTGATTATATCTTAAGTAAAATATCACCTAAAATCACCAAACAGGATTCAAACTTCCGCAAAAGTATTACGCCTGAGGAGAAATTATTTATATGTCTGAGGTAAGAATAAAACAATATTTTATTTATACGTTGTATTTCTGTAAGTAATCAAACTATGTAAGAAATAAGTTATTTTAATAAAATTAATTACTGTTAATAGTTGTAGTTGCCAGTAGAATATCCTCCATAGTTGTAGTTCTCGTCATTCGAACGATGAGAAAACTGCATCCTCTCTGCCTCTTCTATTTTGTAATCCGTTAAATTGTTTCATTTGTGGCAGGAGACTCATAAAGAAATGATAATCTGCACTTTCCTCTGATTTGTCACTTTTTGACGCCATTTTTTGTTCATACATACATACATACATATACTCACGGCTATAAATCCCTAAAAGGGGTAGCCAGAGCTGAGAAATTATAAATACCTCAGCCACTTTTGGAAGTTGAGAGGGGAAAAGATGGTAGAATAAAGGTTGTTGGTGATGGGTCTCCAACCGCATCGCCCAAAAATCCCTTAAAAAGCCCCAAGTCCGTTAGTCGCCTCTTACGTACACCCACCGGAAGAAATGGGGTAGTGCTATTCTAAGCCGACACTACACAGCCGATTTTTTGTTCAATTAGCTAAAAAAAAATTCTTTCACATTCTATTAGCTCATCTCTATAATCCGAGGCTATTTTGCTGCGTTTTGATGCGTGTGTACGACTGATGCAGGCTGAAACTCCTGGACTCATTACGTCTTGTTGATCGGCATGACTCGACTCGTTGAGAGAATCTGAGTCACTGTCCTGAAGATTTCCTGACATCACTTCTGGTGTAATATCATTATTTATAAATTGCATAAGTTGAAAGTGCGGCCACGTACTCTCTATTTCGTCGCCACCGTCACCAGAGCGTGGCGTAGGGATTTTCTTTTCGAAACTGATCGCGCAGGTTCTTCCACTTTTTACGCAATAGATTTTCTGTAAGAAAAAAAAATTGTCTGTTTTTTTTCAGGTTTTTGTTAACAGGAACTGCATTTAGAGCACTGGCTTACAGTTTTCGTTTGCGGAAAAGCACTATAGCGTCTGTCGTTCACGAAACATGCCGTGCTTTATGGACTGAGTTAGTTTCTATACACATGCCGATACCAACGGAACAACGTCTGAAAACTATTGCAGAAGATTTTGAAGCTCTCTGGGATTTCCCAAACTGTGTAGGAGCAATTGATGGGAAACATTGCGAAATAAAAGAAACACCTAAATCGGGTTCGGCACATTGGTGCTACAAAAAAAGAAATAGTATCGTGATGCAAGGTGTAGCTGATGCAAAAAGGAAATTTGTGACAATCGAAGTAGGCGGTCGAGGCAAACAAGGTGATGGTGGTACTTTTATTGCATCAACGCTGTATAGGCGTATAGAAAAAAATAAATACAAAATTCCTATGCCTAAGAGACTGCCAAATTCTGAAGTCCTTGCACTTTTCGTCCTAGAAGGCGATGAAGCATATCCATTAAAACATTATTTAATGCGTCCTTATCTTGAGCGAGTACTCAATAATGAGAGAAAATGCTTTAACATCAGATTATCTTCAGCTAGACAAACAATCGAATTCGCATTTGGTATTTTAACAGCTAAATGGAGAATACTACTGAAACCTATCGAAACAAACAGAAAGAATGCCTTGTTTATACTAAAAGCTGCTTGTATGCTGCATAATGTCATAATGGATTTAAACGGCGATCTCGATCTCGATGTCCAACGTGTGCTATCTAACCCGCCAGTATATGAACATCGCCACAGAAACATCTGAGTAAATAATAATCCAACACGAAGAGCAATAAATGTTCGTATGAAATTCACTTACTATTTCTGGGAACAGTATCGAAGATTACAATCTTTACTTTAAATTACAATTTGATACACTCATATAATATAATAATAATTAAAACTTACCTTCGCTTCCAGGAAATTGTTCTTTTATTTCATACCATAATTTTCTTGTTATTGTGCGATTACAGTGATGTGGATGTTTACTTTGCCATATAGCTGGTCTAGATTGAATCGCACTTATAAACAACTCGGTATTTATCGCCATTTTAAAACAAAATAAATTAAGACAAGCATACGCCGAGCGACAAGACCAAACTGGTTTGATATCCCCGCCACCCGCGCATTGAGACGCTTGCCTACTAGGCCCACGTAGCGTGTCCATAACGCACGGATAGGAACGTTTGAAAAGTACGCGCGCTATCTCGCTTATGCCCGTCGCGCTAGGCGTCCGCCTTAGCCACTACACTATGGACGCAAACGGCGGTTTCATATGTTTAATATTTCGCGCCCGTCGTCGTCCAGGGGCTGCTCATAGGCGTGTAGAAATGTACCCACGCACACACATACAAAACTATGGTATTTGATCCGGAGTCAGTGTTTCTATTGTATTGAAAATCAAATCCCGATTTTACGAGCGCAGAGATCAGAGGAGTGAAAGCTGCAAGGTAATTATTATGTTTCATAATACATTTAGACCATAATATAGATTTTTATTCATAAATGCATACAGCAGTTTACATATATTAGGTTCACCAAAAAATAACCTATATAGGTACATATCCAGTTGTCATTAAAATTACTCTGCAACTCTTATTCTACGTCTATATATATTTTTTTTTTATTATTTAAGTTCACCCTAGTATAATAACTTTGACTTTGTGTGTAGCTGAGATAAATATATAATGATTTAATGTTTATAAATTGATACACTGCTTTACGTGGACTGTTTTGTTTGAGTGTTTATAAGTACTTGTCTATTTCAGGTCTACACGAGTGGTTAGTTTAATTATACATAGGTACGATATTTTGATTTATTTTTAAATGTTGGGTACTTGTGTATTTGTCTATGATTAATTTCTATGGTTCTGTAAAAAGAATGACAGTCGCAATAAACGAGTGAAGCAAACAAGCACGTGTTTCCTTTGCTCTCACCTGCCATCCGAAAATCGACGTTATCCTAGTGACCATAAAGTTGATCCATCGCGCCGGATATTATTGGAAAAGCGAATTAATTAACTAATTATAATTTTGGATTTTATTACGGTGTAATATGAATAGCAGTGAGTGAATTAAAGATTTCTAAGATTGAGACATTTGCTTTAAGTACGTATTAGTGATAACATAGTGATTATCTTCATTGTAAGCTAAGTGTAGTTTTTTACTTGCAATAATGGAAGATATCGAGAAGAAAATGTCAGTTTTATATGATGCAATGGATAAGTTGAAGAAATCATATAAAAACTATAAGAAATCACCCAAGGAGAGAATTGGTATCGGATACTTAGAAACAAGATTAGAAACTTTAGAAACAAGTTGGTGTCAGTTTAAAAAGAATAACGAGAATTTAGTTATTTCCGTTAAAAGAGTTACGAGAAGTTTGAGGAATATTATTATATGTATAAAGGCGAAATGAAGACAGCTTTGAGAAACCTTATGCCTATACTACCGTCATCTAACCCTAGTACCAGTGTGGAAGTACCCCCAGATACTAAGAATAGTTCGTCAAAAGGTGGTTATGCTGTAAAGTTACCCCGAATCTCGTTACCAGTATTTTCGGGCGACTACACACAATGGGCTTCATTTCACGATCTATTTATCGCTTTAATACATAACAATGAGACCTTAGAAAACGTTCAGAAATTGCACTATCTTAAAAGTAGTTTGAGTGGAGACGCAGAAGTTTTGTTACGTCAGTTTTCGATCACGGGAAATAACTATTATGAAGCTTGGTCAGTACTAAAACGACGCTATAATAATAAAAGGTACATAGCTAAAGTCAGGTTCTCTTTTGTTGCTGACGTAAGCCATGACCAATTTTTGTTATATTTGTTTGTTTTATTTTGTTTATTTTACTTTTTAAAATCAATTTTGTACTGTTTTGTAATTTCTGTATATGTTCTGTGTATTTTTTTGTTAGTCAGCAACAAATAAAAATCTCTCTTTCTTTCTTTCTTTATAGCTAATTGTTTGTTTAAAAGGTTCTTTGCACAAAAAGCACTGGCTCAAGAGACATCTTATATCTTACGTCAGCTGTTAGACACTTCCATTGAATGCCTAAACGCACTAAATAATTTGGGTTTACCTGTGTCGCAATGGGACGCTATCGTGAGTTATATTATCGTATCAAAACTTGACCCTGAAACTCGAAAACAATGGGAAGATACTATAAGTGGAGATGAGACAGATGACTTACCGGCGTTTACGAGATTAAAGTTGTTCCTTGAGACCCGTTTCCGGACTTTAGAGATGGTTGAACCGATAAATAAAAATTATAGACCACAAGTTAAAACAAAAACTTATCACACCATAACTGACAATGAAAATGATATACATTGCGCGTTCTGTAAGGAGAAACATTATATGTTCAACTGCAACGAGTTTCTAAAGCAAATCACTGACGACAGATGTAAGTACGTACAAAATAATAAACTATGTTTTAACTGCCTGATGCCCAATCATATGGCATTCCGGTGTAAAAACAATACATCGTGCAAAATATGCAAAAGAAGACATCATACCATATTACATCAGGATAACAAACGACAAGCAGGTGATGAGACGCGACTCATGAGAGAGATGAGAGACAACATTAACAACAAAGAGGAGATAACTACGCATATAGCTAGAGACAACGAGCCTGGTCAAACTGTACTGTTGGCAACAGCCCTGGTGGAGGTGACTTCGAGAACTTCCTATTTCATCAATTGAACTTTTAATTGAAATGATTAAATCTTTACCAGAGAAGGCAATCACATCACAAATCTCTTTAGCGAAACAAAAAGCCACTAATGTCATTAGGAATGGTTTGCACCCATTTTTTAATGATAAACTTATAAATGAACTGAACCATCATTTGTTTTCCGTTTATATTGACGAAACAACTGATGTTAGCGTCACAAAGCAACTAGCGATACTAGTCAGCTACTGCCATAATTTTGTAACAAAAGTAGATGTGATCGACGTAGTATATTGCCCTGATGGAACCGCTGTGGGTTTGTACACACAAATGATTAACACGCTGAAAGAAAACAATGTGCCTCTGCAAAACTGGATAGGCTTTTGTTCTGATACAACTGCAGTCATGATGGGACAGCATAACTCTGTGTCTCAACTAATCAAACTAAATTATCCTCAAGTATTCGTGTCAAAATGCTCTTGCCATATGATACATCTGGTGGCAAGTAAGGCATGCACTAAGTTAAGCAACTCTTTAGAAGATTTGTGCCGCAATGTATATAATCATTTTGGGAGGAGTCCTAAAAATTCTGCTGCTTTCAAAGAATTTCAAAGCTTCCATGAAGTCAAACCTCACAAAATTTTGAGAGCTTGTCAAACCAGGTGGTTGTCGCTTCAAGCATGCGTGCGAAGAATTTTAGAACAGTGGGATCCATTGAAGAGTTACTGGAGAATATTAAACTACGAAGATTCAACACATGCAAACTGCCACACTCTCCAAACCTTGGAGAACCCTTTGATAAAGAGCCAAATGCATTTTGTAGACTACGATCTTGGAATTTTTAATGATGGAATTCTCATGTTAAATCTGATACAGCCTAAATCATGCAATCATTACATGTGACGTTGAGGGCGTAAAGCCAGTAACTAATTAAAAAAAACGAGCGCTTGCTTTGTAAATAGTGGGTTTACTGTTTTTTATTCTATTAACCTTCATTTATTGCGCCAATTGTTGGCTTGTCAAAAACCAGAATGAACAGCAGTGGTGGCCATTTCAAAAAAAAATATTGTATTTTTCATTATCAATTATTATGACAGAAATATTAATAATTAAGTCTTAATAATTAAAAATTAACACTTTATTCTCACTTCTGGACATATAACAAATACTTTAAAAATATTTAAAAGCAAACCTAAAACTACTTATGTAACAGGTAACAAAAATAATTAAAAAAAAACAAATTATACTAAAACCTTTCAGTTAAAAAATATAATTCAACTTTACTAAATAAACCTCACTGTCTAAAATCATGTTCCATTTAACAAAAGTATCTAGCATATCTATATATATATATTAATATTTTCCTTTCCGGTTGCTTCTAGCCATTTTCGCCTTTTGGATTCATTTTTAGGGAGTCTGAAACAAGTAGGTTTTTTTCATATAATATCGATATAATACATCGACAATAATAAAAAAACATCCCTATCTTGAACATAACCTTAAACTTAAATTCAATAAATCTATATCTAAAAGTATTGAAAACTCTGTAAATACACTTCACTCTATAAAATTCAGTTATACCATTAAAGTAGGATTAGCTATAAATGCTTTATGAGTCTGCTATATGATGCTATAAAGAATAAAATCACAATAATAATAGTCGATTTATTAGTTTTCCCATTTCTTACCGGTAAATTGTTAAATTAGGACGATTCCTGCTTAAGTATGCTCCACAGGTCAGAATAGAACACTTCACCTTTTTTAACAGAATTTCAGCACTATAAAACTGTTTATTTCACAATTAATTGTAATTTTTCTACAAAATTTCAATGTTTACAAACAAATCAAACCATAGACAACAAAAAACTTTGAAACTAAAATGGCGGATTCATCCACGAATTCTATATATAGTTATGTATAAGATTCTTGTGGCCAGCATTATTAAAATGGTGTTGGTCTTAATGACACCCACAAAAATACTATCATCAGACAGAGACAACAATAGCTAATCATTTCGTCAAACACAATTTTGACAGAAAAGTTTATATAGAACATTATGTGATCTCCATATACTTCACTACTCAAAGAGTCAATCAAAACAATATAAGAATACAACGCGTCAGTATACATTGAGAACGTAACAGGACACGCGCATAGAATAGACAGAGTAAGTAAAAAACTAAAGTCAAAGTTACTTGGACAACTAATTTGATGGGAAAAAATTGTACCCGAAGAAACTGAATTCTTATGCACCTTGCCACATAAATTCATTAGTAATTCAATAAATTTCGTAATATATGTACTAATTGCCACATACAAATACTCTAAAATTTTAATAGTAAATAAAATATAAGCAAAACGTGTACAAATATTCCAACAAGAACAAACAAAAAAAACTATAGAACTTGGATACCAAATACAATTAAAGATGACAAGCAGAAGAAATATCTTGGAAACCTCAGTTAGGTCAACCCATCCAATAATTAGCCAAGATAAACCCGAATCAGTGGGCGTCACATCCAAGCCCCAAACGTCAAATAGACCACCAGCGCAACAGACTGGCAAACCAACTATGCAAAGAGAAGAAGGATCTGAGATGGAGACACTGCCAAGTAAGGCAAATAAACTTTACCAGGAGGCAAAGCTCCAAATGGAACAGTCGAGGAACACCAGCGGCTCAATCAAACAGGTAGTTCTTATAAACGTAGCCGAGCTTTATCAGATAGTGTTAACATTAGCAGAATGCAAAGATATACCATTACCAAAAGAAAAAGCCATAGGAAACGAGAAAGACATGGAAAAAATAATGACAAAATTTGCGGAACAAAATAATAAAATAGAAGAACTCTCGAAAAACATTGTAACCCTAACTCATGACATAAAAGAACAAAGTAAATCAATTAAAGCGAGTTATGCAGAAATTGCTTCAAGCCCACCAAAAACATACCAAAACAGCTACAACATCAACCCAGAAACCCACTCAATTGTAGTCACCTCTACTAACGCGGAAAAGACCAGCTCACAAATAGTAGACACAATACAAAAGACAGTAAACGCAGCAGAAATAGAAGCGAGAGTAGATAAGTTCAGAATGGCCAAAAATCAGAAAGTCATAATTGGATGCCACAGCAAAATCGAACTAGAAAAAATTAAAGGCAAACTTAAACAGCAGGAGAAACTAAAAATCGAAGATATGAAGAACAAAGACCCGTTAATTGTAATTAAAGAAGTTCTGACAGTTCACTCGGATGAAGACATATTAAAACTAGTCCAAACACAAAATAAGCACCTACTCTCAGACATCCCAGAAAATGAACGAAGGCTAGCAATGAAATTTAGACAAAGAGCAAAAAATCCCCTAACAAATAACGTCGTCCTTAAGGTCTCCCCGATGATATGGAAAAATCTAAAAGATGAGGGACTGGTGTATGTAGGCCTCAAAAGCTACAGAGTCTTCGACCAGTCGCCCATCCTACAGTGTTCCAAATGCCTGGGATACGGCCATGGTAGGAAATACTGCACCGAAGACCAAGACAAATGTTCTCACTGCGGCGGAAACCATCACAGCATAGACTGCTAGGGGAAGAAAAACGGAACAAAACCGAGATGCGTGAACTGGTAAGCGAAGATAACTCTCACAAATTATTATAAAAAAATAAGAAATGTTCTTGTACTTTAAACTCAAAAGCTATAATTCAGTGATATATTATACATTTAGTGTGCACAATGTTATTTTTCAGAAAAACTTACGTTTCATTGGATAAAACTACTTTATCACAACAAGTGATCTACCGTTGAGATGTACCAGTTCGATCAAATTGCCAAAAGGAAAATATTGTGATTCATGAGATTGTGGATGGTAATTATTCAAAAAAATAATTCTAAACCTATGGGAGGGTAAGAAGAATAAACAAATTATAGTTATTAGAAAGGTACAATTTTCAAATATATTTTTGATGACCCACATATTAAAAAAGGTAATAATTTGAAACTAGTCATTCTACTCGCCACGAGGTGGCGCTACTGAAAAGTCATAAATAGCATATTTCAATTTACAATAAGGCAGTGTTAATATCGTGTAGTATACTTAATTCACCTGAGTTAATTCACCTAGGTGAATTTAAATTTTATTCACCTAGGTGCATTAAGTATACAAGAAACAAACTTTATTCACCTAATTCACCTAGGTGCTTTAAATGCACTTATAGTAAGCTTTATTCACCCAATGATATTTAAACTTTTATAAATAAATTTCTTGGCACTTGAATTTGAAGTGTGCATGACATATTAAATAATAAATGACAATCTACAAATAACAATTTAATTTCTTTCATTCGTACATCTGCTAGAATTATAAATTGAAATATTTTTTAAGAATTACTAAAATAATATTTTATTATTGTGGTGTGGCAGTAACGTTTTTCAATTTTCCAATGTCAGATATTAATTATATACATAGGGGACGAGGTGAGGTGTTATTGCATAATGGTCGCCAATATTTTAAAAAGAAAACATATAAATCTGGTGCCCACTGGTGGAGGTGTTGCAATAATTTAACAAATATAAAATGCAGTGGCTCTTTTACAATAAAGGTAAGTTTTATTATTTTGCAAGATGATTAGTTGCAAAGAGTGTTTCGTATCCATGCTACTATACTATAAATGCGAAAATGACTATTATATAACATAACATAAACGTTCACGCCGTTTATCCCCGAAGGGTACAGAGGTACCGATACTTCTGTGTCCAGAGAAAGGTACCCACGTTTTGCATGGACAGTGTACTCACGTGATAGGGGGCAGGCCTATCGCCGGCTGGTACGAATACACTGTCACATGACTAAGTACAACTCAGTCATGTGGGTTTCCTCACGATGTTTTCCCTCACCGTTAGCAACCATGATAAATTAACCACACATATGACTTTAGAAAAGACAAATTGGTGTAGGCCCGTCCCAGGATTGGAACTCACGCCCTTCTGTTTTTCGGGCGGGTGTTCTACCCACTGGACTTCATGTCGCAAAGCCATGTGGGTTTCCTCACAATTGTTTCCCTCACCGTTACCAACCATGATAAATTAATCACACATATGTCTTTAGAAAAGAAAAATTGGTGTAGGCCCGACCCGGGATTCGAACACTAGTCGTTTGCACGATAACCAGTTTTCTACCCATTGAGCTACACTTATTTGTTTTCTTGAATTCTAGTATCTACTACCCGATCGCAGAAGGTTTACCGATTGCTTCCCCTCCCGCTTCCCCTCCCACTTCCCCCGACCGCGTCCCGCGCTCATCTGCTAGCGGTACTGACCAGATGAGCGCGGGACGCGGTCGGGGGAAGTGGGAGGGGAAGCAATCGGCAAACCTTCTGCGATCGGGTAATAATTACACAAAAATACTTTCAAATGTAATTTCCATATTGAAATATTTTATAGGATAACCAATTTATAAAAGAAGTCACACATGTTACAAGCTGCAGCGTAGATTTAGCCAGAAACGCGTGGGCAGTACATTTAGAAGAATGTAAGCGGAAAGTGATTTTGAAAGATGAATCGATACCTAAGCTATACAAAGAAACTGTAGATACATACAGAAATACAGGTTTTTATCTCCTGCACATACATACAGAAATACAGGTTTTTATCTCCTGCACGAAGAACCACCCTTTGAGAAAATTAAAGTAGGTTTATATAGAAAAAAGAATCAATCACTCGAAGTTCCCAAAGTGGCGTATCATAATGACATAGCAAATATTATGATACCACAAAAGTTCAGCGATTTTCTTCTTGGTGATTATAATTCAGACGGTATTAGAATTATAGTGTTCGCCACAAAAAAAGGTATTGCACTGATGGAGAAACTGAGTCAATTCTTTGGTGACGGAACATTTAAGTGTTGCATATCTCCCTTTTGTCAAATCTATTCCATACATGGCGATTGCGGTAGTTGCTCAGAAACCACGAATATAAGACCACTTGTTTATGCGTTTATGTCTCATAAAAGTTATGAGGGTTATCAAATATTATTTGAGGTTATAAAATCACAAATAAATTGGAAGCCAGAGAAATTTACATGTGATTTCGAAAAAAGTGCAATAAAAGCCATTACCACCGTTTTTCCCGGAAGTATTAGTCAAGGGCTGTTACTATCATTTTCAAGAAAGCCTAATTAGAAAAGCTAAAAAACTGAAAATATTCAAAGCAAAACAGAATCGAAGATGTGTATTTTTATGTCGGAGTATGGCCTTATTACCGAGAGATCTAATTAACGAAGGTTGGAACTACATTAAGGATTTGTTCGGTGATTACCAGCATTTGCAATCGTTTCTTAAATATTTCCAAAAATTTTTTAAAGAGAAATATTTTAAAACAGTGGTCTTGCTTCGGAGAACGTCATCGCACGAATAATTATGTTGAAGGGTGGCATACAACACTGAGCAAATATATAAAAAAATACAATCGCAATCTATTAGACGTGATTGTTGCTTTCAAAAAGGATGCGAATTCAAAACGTAAAGCAAGACAACGCAAATCTGACATGAAAATTAATGACAAGATAATTTGCGAATATCAGTTACGCCTTTTAGATGGCCAAATAACAGTGGCTCATTTTTTAGAGATGGTTCGTTAAATAATTTCATTTATAATATAATTTTTCAATTCTAGAAAACGATTGTGTTACGGTATGTTTTTTTTTATTTAACAAATAACTCACTTGGAGCCAATATGGTAGGTAATGTGAGTAGAGGACGAACACGGAGGACACACCTGGACCAAATAGAGAGTGTGCTCAAAAAGGCCGGCGTCCGAAGTATGAAGAATATCAGAATGTATGAAGAATATCAGAATGTATGAAAAGATTGATGAATGTAAACGAAGCTAGAGAGATTTGCCAGGATCGTACAAAGTGGCGATCAATAGTCTCTGCCTACCCCAATGTATGTAAATTACTCACTTCGCTTCTTCTATGAAATTTTGTTAACATTATGAATCACAATCACATCACATACCTTACAACGTGAGCCTGCGTTAGGGATATTTCTTATGATCCTATGAACTCCTAGTACTTGCCTAGTAATAAGAATTTTGACTAAAATTAGCAACATTTTGCATAAATAATCTAAGTGTTTTTACCTCTTGATGATTTTAACCACGCAAAAATTTTGCAAGTTCAAATACGGTATATGATTCCACGATATGTCTCGTCTATTATAATATATAATATTGTATACTTAATGCACCTAGGTGAATAAAATTTATGAATAGTATATGTAATTCACCTAGGTGAATTAACTCAGGTGAATTAAGTATACTACACGGTGAATTTAGCTGTTAATCTTTTTCAGAAAGAGGATAATCAATACATAGTATAAAACAAAGTCGCTTTCGCTGTATGTCCGTATGTATGCTTAGATCTTTAAAACTACGCAACGGATTTTGATGCGGTTTTTTTTAATAGATAGAGTGATTCCTAAGGAAGGTTTGTATGTATAATAAATGCATAATATAGTAGAGAAACACTGATAAATTTAAAGGTTTCTAATGTGATGTCGTAAATAAGCACGTTTTCTTGCGCTTATATTGCAAACGCTGGCTGAACCCTACGAGATAGACCAAAATAATGTACTACAGTATTGTTCATCTTAAAAAGTTCAACAAAAAAGTCCGCGATGGTATATGTCTATCTCTTAGGGATAACCCAGCATAACCATTTTTATTCTTTACTAAAAAATGGTTATTTACGAAGTGATTTTAAACAATACAGCATTAATCCTTATCCAATTAAGTATCTTAAATAAATTGTGCATTTATTATAGATCAATATGCTTTTTACAGCAATTACAAATTTAAAATGCAGGGTCGTAGTTGTTTGCGCCGGGCGGCGCGTGCCTATAAATAGCGCGTCGATGGCCGCGCTTCGCCTTATAGCACTTTATGATTTGCAGCGATCATTTCTTAATTCTTTGAACCCTTCTGGACTCCCTCCTCATAAAATGGAATTGAAAGTAGGTTGTCCTGTTATTTTATTAAGAAATCTGAATCCTCCTAAGCTCTGCAATGGCACACGTTTGCTGGTAAAATCACTAAAAAAAATCATAATAGAGTGCACAATACTCACCGGATGTGGTACCGGAGAAGATGTACTAATTCCTCTGATACCATCAGATTTACCGTTCCAATTTAAACGCCTACAATTTCCGGTAAAGATGTCTTTTGCAATGACCATTAATAAATCGCAGGGTCAAACTTTTAACGTTGCAGGATTAGGCTTGAGTGTTGAGTGTTTTTCACATGGCCAATTATATGTCGCGCTGTCAAGAGTAACGTCTAAGCAAGACATGTTTGTATTGGCTAATGACAAAAAAGCTGTGAACGTTGTGTATAAGGACATTCTGTAGTAGGTATATTTTGCATTGCACCCGTGCGAAGCCGGGGCGGGTCGCTAGTTCTGTTATAATTCAGTCTGGTTACAGAGGTATCAAAAGAAGACATCAATATTAAATTGGTGAAAAATACATTAAAATTGCTTCAGTAGTTTTTACCGATAAACATCGGTGTCATACATACAAATCGAAATATATACATACATACACTCGAAAAACATAATCCTCCTGGTGCAGATGGTTAAAAACATTGTACTAGGCATGAGTGTGATTAAACGAACTGTTTTTACTAGTGTGGGAGGAGGGTCATATTCTTCACACATGTTCCTCAAGTAATAACTGTGGATTCGGTTGAGCTAGGACCCTGTTTGGACTTGTGGGATTCGGAATTGAAATTGCTATCGACCTACCGCAACTGAATCCTTTATTGATGAACAAAATTTTTGTTCTTTAAGATAAACCAGTCACACATTGTTCGTATTTGTTTTATTTTTTCAGAAAAAAGCATCGATTGGGACCAAACAGGCTATCTTGAAAAGTAAAATTTACAATAAATGTAAATATCTATTGAGAAAGATAAATAAACTTAAGATGTCTTTAAAACAAATTAAATCTATAGACATTCTTGAAATGCTCAAAAATAGTGATGATGTCACAAATTTAATTAAGAATAAGATAAGTCCATCAATGGCTTTATTATTACAAGGAGACATACAAAATGGCAAGAGAAAACACAGAGGGAGAAGGTGGAATGAACAACAAAACATTTTGGCATTGGAATTGTTCAAAAACCGAGGACATACAGACTTTTGGCTAGGTTATTTTGCCTACCAAGCCCATCACATTAAGGAAGCTCCTAGGAAACTTTGTTCTTATATCAGGCATAAATGCATCGATTTTCGAGAGTTTGCTGAAGTTTTCAATGAAAAATGAAAAAAAACTGATAATGTCTGCTTTTTGACATTTGATGAAATGTCCATAAGAAAAAATTTTAACTGGAATAAAAAAACAGATGAAATTGATGGCTACCAAGACCATGGCTGCCAAGGCAAATCAAAAGTGTGTGCCTCCCATGCCCTCGTATTCATGTTGGTAGGGATCAGAAAAAGATGGAAGGCTGCCAGTTGATTACTATTCATCTGGAGATTATGTCACTTCAGACAGATTGACGGTGCTCATTAACTTGTTTTAACTGTTCTAGTTTTTCATGAGTGCTTTACATCTGGTGTACGTGTTGTTGCCACTGTTTGCGACATGGATGGGGTTAATGTTAAAGCATTGGAAAATTTAGGATCCACTATAGAAAACCCTTACTTTAATTGCGGAGGTGAAGAAATCATCACGTTGCCAGATCCACCTCATCTCTTGAAGTGCTTTAGAAACTTGTTTATGACATATGATGTTAAACTACCAATCCCTGTGCAATCAACAACTGAGGGATGTTCAACAGGCACAGGTAATGTTATTATGTATTAAATAATAATGATTATTATTGCTTATTTCAGGCAATATTTACATCAGAAAATATTAAATAACATAAACAGAAGACTATGTCTTAAATATCTTATATCTGACATACATGTATTATGAGTTTTAGAAAAATTCAAAGTTGAATAATTATCCCGAGGGAACGCTTTACTGGGATATAAAATATGCTTTGTGTAAATCCAGGTTTTGCTCTATACGTCAGCCAAATTTTTCAAATCATGCTGACAGATTTTGCGCGATTATAACTTCAAACATCCTGTTCGCGCCAGATATGTACTCGCGGCTTTGGCATATTTTATTTGGTCTGCGATTGACAGTGACAGATCGATTGACAGTTGAGTTGAGATAAAAATAACTCTTCACTGGCGCTTTGGATTTTGAATTGGGTTGTTATATTGAAGATTGTAATTGATTTGTATAACTTTGAGTATTGTGATACAAATAGAAGCAGCATACTTTGATAGTATATATTGTGAATCGGCGTAATTGTGGACATATAGAAGTTATATCGTCCGTGGAAGTGAACCTGGACACCATTGTGTGCGGTCACCGGTGCACGCGGTCGAAGCAGGAATTGTAGAAGACGAAAGGAAACCAAGGAAGGAAATATTCCCTATAGATTGAATGCATTCATATCTAAACAAAATACAGAAGAATAAAACCATTTGGAATAACCTCTTCAGCAATCCTGGGAGATTGGAGCAACTTAACAGGACATCAAGTAAGTGATTTTAACTTGCTTAATACAAAAAGATTATTACAGTGTTCTACTTGAACATTGTTGGTAGCAGAGAAAAACAGGAACACATCCAAATATGTTCACAAACTTTATCGCTGGTAATATTAGTAGGATTATATGTATTTAAATGGGCTTAAATTTAACTGATACCCAAGGCGAATACTTCATAAAAAAGTATTTACTAGATATTGTTAGTTGATGAATAACACATATTTGTTTCAGGTGTTGCTTCATGGAATCATATTAGAAAGTTTTATGAAGTAGACAATTGCAATCCCAACTTTGTCTATGCACCGAGGCTTAGCGCGAGACATATCCAACCTGTTAGCAACCCGCTCATGTATTTTGCTAAATCATTCCGTTAACACAATGTCGGTTAACTATAACAGAGGGTAGTTTTAGAATTTAAGAAAATAAGTAACGGTATCGGTGGTAATGTAATATGATTGGTTGATTTGACGGCTGAGTGACGCAGTCAGTCGGCCCATACTATCTGCGATAAGCGCACGCGCTCTGTTTGTTAATGTAAAATCCTATGTGTTTGTCGAAATATAAGCTGTTAAAGTTCTACTTTTGTTCACCATTTCATCCCGCGACGTCTGATCCCTAACAAGTGGTCCTTCGAGCCGGATCAACATATGTTCCACATGCCGCCGAGAACCGTTATGGTGAGAACGCGAAGCATAATACGCAAAGAACGCGAGGAGTTAGAGAATAAAGCATCTCAGCTTTTAGCACAGCCATCAACCAGTTATCGTCAGCAGACCCCTGATGTGAACAGCGTGAAGTCGGAACCTAAGTTGCTACCCGGGCAAACGGCCGGCGCGCTGCCGCCGCGATTGTCCGAGTAGCAACTCATCGCACATCAGGGGTCTGCTGACGATAACTGGTTGATGGCTGTGCTAAAAGCTGAGATGCTTTATTCTCCATTTTCAAAGCAGAGACCGAGGGCCTTGCCGTCACTGGCGGGCCGCGAGGAGTCAACCTCTATAAAAAATCGGAGGAGAAAACCTCGTTAAAAATCATGGGGTGGGTTGCTCCCGTTTCCTTTCGAGGTGTAGAGAGGGAACGGGAGCAAGAGGGGAACTCGTAACCCTGGCAGTATTGCACTTCCAGGGCCGAGGGTCTTGCCGTGGTGTAGGCTTGACCGCGAGGAGTAAACCTCTATAAAAAATCGGAAGAGGAGTAAACCTTCTGCAAAAATCCGAGGACAAAACCTCGTTAAAAAATCCGTGAGGTGGTGGGCTGCGACCGGCGGGTTGCAGTCTGCTACTCCGCAAGGAGAACCTCGAGGGGGGGGCGTTTGGAACTTGTGGACCAAACGTCTGCGGTGCTGAGGAAGCACAAGGGGGAGTGGGGGACTTCAAGTCCCCCGAGATGGACGCCGAGAGGCGTGGTGCGCGGGATTGGAGGTAGACTGCCACGGGCGTTCCCACCAATCCCGCATCAAAGCACCGAAGATGGCCACCGTGGGGTTTTAGTCGGTAAGAGTCCGACATACCTTCGTCACCCCGCCGGGTGACGTCGGATCCATGAGGATTTCCCCATGACAAAAAAAAAAGGTTAGGTTAGACTCCCTCACATTCCTGAAGGAGAGGTTTCGGGGCCTGTTCTCTACGTGCCTGGAACAAGGTGTGTTTCCAGAGCCGTGGAAGACGGGCAAACTCATGCTTCTGCGAAAGGACGGGCGCCCCGCCGACTCTGTTGAACCCTAAGCTTTCCGGCCGATAGTCCTGCTCGACGAGGCGGGCAAACTTTTGGAGAGGGTGATCTCTGCTCGAATCGTCGAGCACCTAGAGGGAGCTGGTCCGAATCTCTCGGACCAGCAGTTCAGTTTCAGGCGCTGTCGCTCGACAGTTCATGCAGTTCTGCGGGTCCGCTCAATAGCGGACGAGGCGGTCTCCCAGGGTGAGGTGGTGTTGGCGGTATCTCTCGACATCAAAAACGCATTCAACACCATCCCTTGGTCTTGTATTCAAGAGGCACTGAAGTTCCATGAAGTGCTTCCTTACTTGAGAAGGATCCTCGGGTCGTACCTCTCGGATCGGTTCATTACATATCCGCTTCGAGAGGGTTGGGGTCGCCGTAGATGTCTTGCGGTGTTCCACTGGGCTCAGTCTTGGGCCCTCTTCTGTGGAACATCGGCTACGACTGGGTTTTACGCGGCGCCAACCTCTGGGGTGTCCAACTCACCTGCTATGCAGACGACACCCTAGTGACGGCTCGAGGAAAGACGTACAGAGAGGCCGCCATCCGCGGGACTGCGGGTGTGGCGCACGTGGTGCGCCGCATAAGGTCGTTGGGCCCAGAAGTGGCCCTGAACAAATCCGAGGCCTTGTGGTTCCATGGTCCTCGGAACTTTCCGCCGGTAGGAGAATCCGCCATCGTCGTGGGTGGCGAGAGGATTGCCGTCGAGTCCACGTTAAAATACTTGGGACTAACACTCGACGGCCGTTGGACGTTCCGTGCTCACTTCGAGCGTCTGGGGCCCCGGTTGGTGGTTGCGGCAGCTGCACTCAGCAGACTCCTGCCGAATCTTGGGGGCCCTGGGATCGCGTGCAGGCAGCTCTACATGGGGGTCGTACGGTCCATGGCCATGTACGGCTCCCCAGTCTGGGCTGACGCCCTGAAGGGGTCAAATGCGGCGATTCTACATGCGCCGCAACGGCACATGGCTGTCAGGGCGTCAAGGGGATACCGCACGGTATCCCGAGAGGCTGCCTGCCCACTGGCCCACGGATCTGGAAACAGCGGCCTACAAACAACAGGTAGAGGCCGCCGAGGGCAGCGGCCCTCGAGGCATGGGCGCTTCGGCTGGGTCAGCCAAGCGCGGGGCATAAGACGGCGGAGGTCATTCTCCCCGTCTTCACGCAGTGGTTGCAGCGAGAGCACGGATCTCTATCCCATATTCCAATTTATCCCAATTTATTCTACGCCGAACGCTAAAGAGAATATTTTGAAAATGAATCCTTACAACGAAAAGAAAATCTACACTCCAGAAGAGATTAAGAAAATAGCCCCAGTCTATAGAGGGAAGCCCGAAAAAATGGGTTGGAAAGAAAAGAGAGCAACCTCAAAAGAAACAGGGCCCGTCAACGCCAAAGGTACCTGCCCCAACAGCTTCTGACAGAGCAGCGAATCCGACTCCACCGAAGAACACGCCCTTATGGGCAGACTATTACTATTATTATTTTATTTTTTTTATATCAATAAACAAATGACGAAGGGTATGCTTATGTATTACATTACAGCTATGCTTTGGTCACGTTTATTAGATATTAAAGCCAAGCGCGGAAACGCAAACTTGACTTTCGAAGAACTTGAATTCTGCAAAGCAGTAATGCAGCGCGAGTACAACATTCCCCAGCCCATCTATCTGTTCCTGAAGGGAATCGGTGAGGTCAAAGACCCGACAGGTAAAACTATCCGTCTTGCAGATCACGCCCTCCCAGTAACACTAGTCCAAGGCATGGGTGGATACCACTCGAGCGTCATTGATGCAGAGTCTCACAACCTCTACAAAGAGATTCCGCCTCTCGGAATCTGTGGAGATGTGAAGATGGCAGAAGCATCGGAAGCGGTACAACCAGTACCAAACGTTTCGTGTTCTTCCACAAAGAACCAGAGCTACCCGCGCTTTATGCGGATACTTTGGACCGATTGGTCCTCGAAAAGAGGAAGTGCGCATCCTGCTGAGTTCAGTTGGAGTTAATGCAAACACCTTCGACGAGGTCATCCGGAACACAAGGCTAAACGTCAACATACTGCAAAAGGTGAGCGACTACTTCGCTGGATGTCCAACATTCAGAATTGAGAAAGTCAAACTCGACGCTTTAACAGTAGAAGGAGACGCAGCCCAACTAATTCAATCGATTCCAACGAGTGAAAACGAGTGAGTGAGTGAAAGCTTCCGGCTGACACAGGTCCTTTCCGGGCATGGATGCTTTGGTAAGTACCTGTGGCGGCTGGGCAAGGAGGAGGCTGCTCGTTGCCACCGCTGCCTTATTTTTATTAAAAAAACATATGGAACGTGTTTGTCAACTCATATTGCTGATGATGATGTTGTAATATCCAATTAATATTACTTTGTTTTGATTCGCACTAGAATAAAGACTGATTAATAAAGACTAATTAAAGTAACTGAATATAAAATGTTTACTTACTTCAAACACACTGCTAATCTTTCCTTAGTGCTGATGCATTCTCTGTAGTGAGTGCTCACGCCGCTTGTTAACGCCGTTTCTACATACGTGTGTTGACGTCATTGTGGTGACCAATAAGAAGCCCGCTCCGCCATCCCACCACCGTGAAGATCGCGACGGAGCGTCCAGTTCAAAAATTCATTCGCTTTTCAACTTACCTTCAACTATCACACGAATTCGTTTATTTTTCTGTAATATCTATTTTCGAATATACGTTTATTCAGAAGAAAATAATAAATCTAATCATTGAATCGACTACATCTATATCAACCCTGAGAGGTCTCCAGCATCGTGCATCGCAGCGCGAACATTGGTCCTTCGCACCGGATAGGCAGAATCTTCAACTGCGGTATCAGGAAAACCAGGAGATAACGGTCAGGCCTATCATTTCTTATTCCTTCTTGAATTTTATCCCATCTATTGTGTGTTAGTTCCGTATTTTTGTTTATTGTTTAAATCATCAAAATGAGTGAAAGTGGTAGTGAAACCGATCAAATAGCAAATTTAAATGACCTTAAAAAACAAAGAGGTTCGCTCAAGGATAGGTTAAAGACTTTTGAAAAGTATTTAGCGCGCTATGAGGATGTTCGTTTGTCTGAGAGGCAGCAAACAGAGCTTCAATTACGCATTGAGTCGGTTACCACTTTACCTATAAATTTTAATAAAATACAAGACAAAATAGAGCAATTATTGGATGAAACTGAATTAATTAAACAAATTGAGTACAGGGAGTCTTTTGAGGATCAATACTTCAATTTAATATCAATCGCAAAGTGTTTAATCGAAACTATTAAAACTAAAAATGGTAACAGTGATGATAATTCTCTGCCGGTACCTATAAACCAGGACACTTTTTATCCCAGAAAAATTAAGAGATCAATCAATTTTCTTCAAAAATGGCGAAACTGACTGACTGACATAGAACCAATGCTCAGCCGAAACTACTATACTTATAAGCTTAAAATTTATAAAGTGAAAAAAATGTGAGGACACTATGAAAAACACCTTTTTTCTCATCGCATGACAGAGACCCTCAACGGGTCAGTTAAATATTTCAGTTTGAAGTCGTGAAAGTCTACACTTTTGACAGTACGAAGTCTGTGGAGTCAGCTAGTTTAGCAATATTTAACGTCACTAACAGCGTGCGTTAAGCTGGCGTACCATGAAGCTGTATCGAGCTGGTTACTATGTCAAAAAACTCTGCCTAAATAGTGCCTAATTAGTGTAAAACTAAAAAAAATAGTGCCTCTTTAGTTTAGGAAATAAACACCATTTTCACTGTGTACGCTGGCGTAACGTCAAGCTAGCGTACACATCGCCGTACTCGAAAACGGCTAATTGTAAAGCAACAGAGTTTACACGAAAAAACTCTGCGTAAATACTTCTCCCGTTATGCAAAATTTCATAACGATTGATCTTGTAGGAACAGAGATATTGAACAAGACTTTTCAATGACATACCGTCCTGGCGTTATGCCAGCGTACACAAATAGTGCTTATAGAAAGGGACCTTTTCTTTTAATAAACTCTATATGTATAAATAGTGCGTGAAATTCTGCCTCTCGTAAAGTAAAAACTTTATGCAAATACGCAGTGGAAAGATTTAAAAAATCTATGTTAAGTTTTAGGAACAAATGAATAGATGTACAGACGCGATCAAAATGTATAACTAATGAAATGATGTAGGTAATTATAGCCGAAATATAGCGTTATTTTCTAATAGAAGTTACTTGTTAAGCATGATGTGTTTTTACATAAATAAATTAAATAAGTATCTTTACCTACAACAAAGCATAATTTTAAATGGTAATGTGAAATGCACTATTATACTTTTTCTCTCGCGTTTGAACGTTGGGTTGGCAGCAGGTAGTTTGGTGGGGGTGATCAACAAGCGCAGGCGACGGGTAGTGATGTACCAACTCGGAAAAAGCCAAACTCGAGTTAACCCGAATTAAGTTATTCGAGTTAACTGGATGGGCAAGTGAATGTTTTTTGAGTTTTGTCCAAATTATCCCATCTCCTTGGCTGAAATTCTTTAAAAATTTGAACAGGCAAATCATATATTTATCTGTTGCAATTCTGTCAAATTAGAGGAAATTTGACAAAGCATAATATAGCTTCTACTTTTGAAATTTATTCAATTGAAGAAGTTGATAGGGGACAAGATGGTAGAAATTAAGTATCGTTGGTCAAGGATCTCCTACTGCATTGCCCAAAAATCATTTAAAACGCCCCATAACCTTAGTCGCCTATATCGACATCCGTGGGTAGAAAGGGGTAGTGAGTGACAATCTAAGCCAACACTGTTCGGCACCAGTATTAAGTATAATATATAAATATAATTATTTTATGAGTGAGACCATACACTATTGCACCTAACACGTACAATCGTACACTCACTGACGTAGATTCGAATATATCGCAATATGAGCACCATGTCGGTTCCATTCGGTGTTCGAATTCGAGTTACAGACTTTTCAACTCGAGTGGATACGAATTGCGCCCAGTTGCAGTTGATATTGCCAACGATAACTAACAAACGAAACAATTGTTGCCGTTTTAGTTAAGTTAAATATTCTTTGAATTTGAATTATTTGAATGTTACTTTACTTTTAATATACTCATCAGTGTCGGACGGACCATGTGTTAAAATTTGTTTCAATTGAAACAATTTTGTTGTTATTAGTGTGGCAGTGGCAGTCAGTTTATAACGTAAGTTTACAAATTATTATTTTATGTTATTCTTGATGCTATTTTGACATTCGAATTGATTTTAAAAGTTAACTCAACTCTTTATTTTGTAAACTAGATTTTAGATGTCCTGGTCCTAACCAGTCAGCCCTAGCCAATATGGATGTAAATGGTGGAATACTTTCTTTTCATGTAGTGTCTATAATTATGCCATTATATGACAGATTTGTATGGAATTTCGCAATATAGTTAATGAGAGTTTGCATTTCGTCGGTCAAAATTGAGGAAAGTTGAAAAAGCAAAATATAACTTTGTATATGCTTCTACTTTTATTATTTGTATTAATAATTTGTTTATTTTGTACTTATACGTAACAGATAGATAAATAAACAACATCTATACTAATATTATAAAGAGGAAAGATTTGTTGGTTTGTGAATGAATAGGCTCCGAAACTACTGGACCGATTTCAAAAATTCTTTCACCTTTGGAAAGCTACATTGCTTATACTGTTATTTTTTACGTAGGTACTTGTTTATTTTACAGTAACATTATATGTTCTATTAGGCAATTTAGGCCAAGAAAATAGTACAAACAAATGTACTGTGTACTGTAATAATTAATACCTAGTTGTTTATGGCAAATTAAATATAAGTTTTATGATAAACCTATTTCTTTTTATTTTGCCATTTTATTACTATTTCATTTGCACTTCGAGCTGTATTTATAGGTAGATAAAGTTTATATTCTCCTAGATCGGTGTTTGACCCACGTTTCAGTTTCAATTATAATTTTTAGAAAAAAAATACAAAGCACTTTTCATCATACCTGTACCTGTACTATGAACAGAAATTAACACAGAATTTTTAATTAATCCAGTGCGTATTTGCATAAAGTTTTTACACTAAGAGGGGCATAATTTGACGCACTATTTATACATATAGAGTTTATTAAAAGAAAAGGTCCCTTTCTATAAGCACTATTTGTGTTCGCTGGCATAACGCCAGGACGGTATGTCATTGAAAAGTCTTGTTCAATATCTCTGTTCCTACAAGATCAATCGTTATGACATTTTGCATAACGGGAGAAGTATTTAGGCAGAGTTTTTTCGTGTAAACTCTGTTGCTTTACAATTAGCCGTTTTCGAGTACGGCGATGTGTACGCTAGCTTGACGTTACGCCAGCGTACACAGTGAAAATGGTGTTTATTTCCTAAACTAAAGAGGCACTATTTTTTTTGGTTTTACACTAATTAGGCACTATTTAGGCAGAGTTTTTTGACATAGTAACCAGCTCGATACAGCTTCATGGTACGCCAGCTTAACGCACGCCACTGACACCGTCCGTCCGCTATTTCCCGATAGGCGTAGACTGGAAGCGCACATCTAAGTTCTTATACATGCTCTGGCTGAACTTGTGATACTCGCGATGATGAATTCGACGAAGATCTTACAGCATTTCGGTTGATTTCCCTCGTGATCCAGCTGGTGTGACACTCCTTACATGATTTATAGATATATCGCATCAGGAACAGACCAATCACTACAACGATAAATAGTAGCAGCACATTCGTAGCCGATAAATAAAATTTTATTTGTTCAATATAGGATTCATTATTTCCTCCTACTGAATTTTGTACCACAATTGTCTCTTCACTTTTCGATTGCGATTTTCCCATATTTTTCAAGTAATGTTCGGTTGGTTAAAAGGCGTGGAAAGGCATGAAATACCGTTAATCGCTTCTTATGTACACCCATCGGTAGAAACGGGGTAGTGCTATTCTAAGCCGACACGACAGGGCAAACGTGGCTGAGGAATTTCTAATTCCTTAGCACTAGCTACCCCTTCTAGGGATTTATAGCCGTAAGCATATGTATGTATGTGTGTATGTTATGTTTTAAATCATTTAAATAGTAAATATTTGTAATGTATGGTATTGATATCTCCAACCAGCCTGCTAGGTGTGTTACATTTTTACTTATATACTGTTTACATAAGTAAGACATCATAAAATTTTAATTAACTAACAATCAAAAATATACGCTTCAAAAATGACTGTGATGTTTAATGTGTGTATTTAGCGAGCAGAGTAAATTATATATATTATTATTTTTTACAGGTCCCAGAAAAAAAACAAAACTGTGTATGTGTTCGGACTCTGCAACGAAAACGAATACAACGATCGTGTGTTGCAGTCGAAGACTCTACCATCATTCGTCGTAAATCGTGTGGCCAAAGGTAACCAGCGACGGTTCGTCAGCACATCCGGCGAATTCTATGTGGAGCTGAAGGTCTATGCACGCCACGACGCTGAGGACGCTCCCAAGGACACCTGCTGGACAAAGGCTTTGCTCCGACTAAACTGTTACCTTGAAGAGGGCTCACCGCAGTGGAAGCTGTTGCATCGCTTCGTGAAAGAGACCGGTACACTCTTCGAGGACTGTGTACCGTCATTTTATAACCCCGACTTAATTAAAATTAAACAGGCTGACTGAGGCAATTTTACTATACATTTCCTTATTTTTATTTTTTCCTATTGGGTACTTATATGTGGTATTAAATATTATTTTGGAATTGGTATAATTACAGGGAAACGTGGTATTAGGTATTATTTTTGGTATTGGTATAGTCATATTATATCTAATTCCTTAGCTCTGGCTACTCCCTCTTGGGATTTATAGCCGTGAGTATATGTTATGTTAAGTATAGGCATAGGTATAGGTAAATACAGCTACAGCCAATTTTTAATTAGTCTGTGTATGGTACTTTGTAAATTCCGAGTTAGTTACTAGGTAGTTAATATTTTTTATCACTCATTCTATCCTTAAGCTTGAAGTATTCTTTAGTCTATAGTATTCCACTGCTGGAAGTAGGACTTTCCGTATCCCATCTATTACCATACACTTTTTACAAGGCTCCACTCCAGGACACGTTTACCCTATCAGATAACGTAAAATGTGAAAAATTTTTGAGACAAATATTTAGCGTGAAGGAAAATATCGTGAGGAGACCTGTGTGCATAATTAGATACCTCAAGACCACTTTTAATCCAACTCGGTGAGAGAAGGCTTTTGTTGTGCAGTGACTTGGTGGTTTATAGTACCTATAAATTGCAAAAATATACACCCATATAAGTACCCAAATTTCTATTTAGGTAATCAACAGATCGCAAAATGCCATTTTGTTCCGTTTGTAGAGTAACTGTTGACAAGAGGAAGTGGATTGGTCATTTGCGGAGTAATTCCCATAAGAAAAATGACATTGTAATTGGTGTGGAGGATGGGGTGCAAAAAATTTGGTCCGCATTCCGGGATAGAATAGCTACTTATAGAATTGTTGTGCCAGAAGGCAAAAAGCTTAACTCAACGTCTTTATTTTTCATCAATATAAGGAATAAAATAAAATCACTTTTAGATCAATCACTACAAAAACATACTAGTATCAAAGTAAACTTTGAACTTTTTTCAACATTCTTGATGATGAGCAATGATAATCAGGAGATGAAATCCTTTTCAACCAAAAATATTTCTCTCCATTTAAATTATGATTTTCATAAAACTTTCTCTGAAAAAGAATCCAAACTGATGAAAAAAATGGCAGATTTTCAGGAAAGGGACTCGGGCTGGGCCTTTTTGAACAACTCACATTTTGAGATTAACATCAATAAATATCAACCACTCAGCGGGTCCCAGTACACAGCTTTGCCTCAATTTATAAAAAACAAGAAAGCTTGTTTAAATATTCAATATAATGATGAATACTGCTTCCTCTGGTGTGTCACAGGAACCTTACACCCCAGAAAGATCCACCCCGAACGGGTGTCTTCCTACCCTCATTTTCAGGATTTATTAAACACTGAAAATATGAATTTTCCTGTAAGTTTCGCAGATATCACCATTTTTTAAAAAAATCATTCAAATATTACTGTCAACGTATATGGTTAGAGCGATGGCAAGTTTATTGAAGGACCATTATACAGATCAGAATCAATGAATAAAAAAGTTAAGCAAATTAACTTATTGCTCGTTGAAAACGAGGATAAATCACATTACTGTTTGATTAAAAATCTACCCCGCCTTGTGAGAAGTCAAATCACTAAGCATCAAGGAAGTGTATTCTTTTGTGATACATGTTTGTCATTTTTCAAATTACAAGAAGACTTAATCAATCATGTTTGTGGTGAGACAGCCTATTTTTTACCCGAAAAAGGTTCTTTTCTCCAATTTAAAAATTATGATAAGAAACAAGATGTACCTTATGTAATCTATGCAGACTTTGAGACAATGTTACAAAAAGTGCATGGTGGTGAACCCAACCCTAATATTCCTAATACAACTGATCTGCACCATCATATACCGATTGCTTTTGGGTATAATATAATTTGTTCAGTTGATGAAACCCAAAATCGCTACGTTTCTTACAGAGGTAGGAAGTGTGTTTCAAAGTTTATTCAATCGCTACAAACTGATTGTAAAAATATTCATGATTCGTTAAATACCAATAAACCAATGATTTTCAAGGAATCAGACGATCTAAATTTTCAAAAGCCAAAGCGCTGTCATATTTGTAACCATTTTCTATGGAATGATAAAGTTATAGATCACTGCTACATCTCCTTACGCTACCGCGGCGCGGCTCATGCTCATTGTAATTTGCAATATAAATCACCTAATTTCTTATAAATTTTTTTTCATAACTTATCAGGATATGATTGTCATCCTTTCAACAAGGAACTTGGTGAACTTCCTGGGACGATAAAATTAATTCCAAAAACAAAGGAAAATTATATTTCTTCCACAAAATTTTTACCTATCGGTGATGGAGATCATTCAGTTGCGATTTACCGATTCATTCAAGTTTTTGGGGACAAGCTTAGAGAAATTAGCTAAAACATTAAAAAATGAAGACTTTCATTGCCTTCGCAAGCATTTTCCAGAACATAATCACTTTAGTCTTTTGACGCGTAAGGGTGTCTACCCTTATAATTACATGAGTAATTGAGAGGTTTATTTAGAAGACAGTCTACCTTCCCAGCCCAAGTTTTTCAATACTATGACGAACGAAAACATTTCAACTGAAGATTATCAACATGCCCACTCAGTTTGGAGTCAGTTCAAAATTCATAACTTAGGCCCCAAGCAACACAAACTAGCTGATTAACTTTTATATAATAGCAATTCTGATGACTAAACGCTGTAAAAGATGTAGGGATAAGGTTTGTATAAGCGCTTATACAGGCAATATTCAAGCAATTTGGGCACAAATTTAATCGCTTTAATCTGACTTTTTGTTAATAGCTGCATACCAGCTGAATATAAGAACAGAAAGGTTGGTTAACTTCTGCATAAAAGCTGATCGACCCTTTGTTCAGAATTTAAAACTCTATTGTTCAGATGAAAACATCAAACTCTGATAATCAGTCAATATTCATAATTCAGATCTTTCTCGTTGTTTTATAAAGAAGTTATGTAAATAAATGTACAAAATCAGCATTTTGTTTCTTAATTGTGATCTACATACATAATATTTTACGTTAAATTTCTAAGTGTAATGGTGGCATCGTTGCTGGAAGAAATTAAAAATATTGGTAAGTTATTTCGGTTAAAATGTTTTGTTGACAATACGATTATTAAAACGCATGCTACTTTACTGTGAGAATATATATAAGTTTATAGTAAAATTTTATAAAAATAATTAAAGGAATGGCGATGTACTTTTAAAAAAATGCTAATGTTGTCCCCCAGTGTCGTTGGGGTCCCAGTCCCATTGACTGCATTTTGAAGCGATCAGGCTTTCTTTCATATGAAGAAGCCGAAGCTGAATTAAATAGAATGTTAGATCGAACAGATACCGAAGACACTGATGTTGAAGAAAGACAGCAAGCAGTCAGATCAATGTCGCAACATCCAAATTTTAATGATGTCGCAGAGTTTTTGGTAAGGAATATTTTTGTACTTTATCATCAAAAAGCAAAACAATTTTATTACCTAACTCAAACTAGGTACCTACCTTCTGAAAAGAAGGTACAACTTATATTTAGTATATCACAGTGTAGTCAGTTTGTATGTAGTCAGTTTGTATGCAGCCAGTATGTTAACTTATGCTTAGTGTGAATGAATATTAGAAACTTAAAGACTACGTGAGCCGAAATGCCATAAAAACTTCGTTTCGTTTTTATTTTAAAATGGTACATACTTAGGACCAAACTTTGTGTACGTAATTCAATGCATTGTATCAATGTTTATAGTAAAATTTGGTTACAAAATAATAAGTGCGAGAAGTAGATTAGTCTACGGGGCCCCGCGATAGCTCAGTCGGAAGAGCGGTGCTGATCGCACAGTCGCAGGTTTGAGTCCCACCCACGGAGTAATATTTAGTCAACGAATAATTCGTTGTATTTAGTAGGTAAATTCTATGTAGATTTCCTAACACGAGAAGTGTTTTTTAAAACCAATATTTAGTCAAATAAATAAAATTGTCAAAGTTACTTAGGTAGGTATACTTAGATTCATTTCAGAACTTAGTTATTAAGGTTAAAAAAATCTCAGTATAACACCAAAAATATACTTACTTATACTTACAATAGTTTAGATCTTGCACTTGACAGAGGAATGATAGTTGAAAAATTGGAGGGTGGCAATACCGCCCAGTTAATATATTTTCAGTTTTCATGGATGAGAACACTTTTTAATTATTACCCCGATCACATTCTTGTTATACATCACATTACATGCCTTTGTATATAAATATTGCTGTTGATGGCAACAATAACTCAATTCCCATAGCATTTGGCTTATTAGCTCAAGAGATTAAAACAAATGTAGAGAGATTTTTTGAACTGTTCACTCACCATAACCAATCATACATTCTAACAAAATCATTCATGACTGACAAAGATATTACTGAGGTATCGGCACTCAAAAAGTTTTTCCCCCAAGCAAAACATGAACTTTGTTTGTTTCAAATCTAGCAAATCATTGTTCAATCACAAATGTTTGAAATCTAACAAAGAAATGGTCCATTCTTCAAATGTTCCTAAAAATTTATATAGTGAGTGTAAATCTTTATTGGAAGCTTTAGCCTATGCTAGGTCAATTCATATATATGATGATCACTTTCCATCATTTACAAAGCTTTTTGCCTCTTGTAATGTGGTAGATACATTTATTAATAGATGGCACAATTGTAGGGAAAACTGGAGCCCTTTTCATCGTCGCACTATTCATAATTTAGGTGACACTACCAATAATCGGTTGGAGTCACTTAACCAAAAGCTCAATTTTGTCATAAGGAAATATGCCTCTTGATGAATTTTGTGTTAACTTAAAATCTTTTTTTCAAACCACTCTTGATAAGATATTTACTGCAGCTTTTAAAGATTCTTTACACCTAGTCAATACTTTCTTAGACATTCAGTCCAATTTGCTGAGGAGAATTTCATCATGTGGGACATATTTTGCTTATCAAAAAATTGTTCAACAATTGTCAGAAGGTTTAGCAGCTCTAAGTGTATTTGTGAACACACAAGACTTAGGGTGTTATGCAGTGTCCATTCCTAAACATGCAGCAGCACAAACAACCCTCTACACTTGCACGTGTACCTTTTTTGCGTCATTAAATTTACCTTGTTGCCATATATTCTCCCTTAGAAACTATTTGGAAAAAGATGTTTTTGATGAATGTCTTATTCCGGAAAGATGGAGTAAAGACTATTATATTAAAGCAATAAATGCCTGCCAAAGTCATAAATATAATCCACCTTTAGTAAAGTTTGAAAAGCCCCCTTTAAATAGAGAAACTTTAAATTTTTTGGAAGGAAGGCTGGCTGGCAATACTTTATTAGAAATTTAGAAAACTTCCTCGCCTAGAGATTTTGCCTATAGACATTCTTATTTAAAATCTTTAGCTTTAAGATGGGCAGGTCAGTTTTCAAATCATGTAGATCCTCTCATATTTTCTAGCATGTTTAATGTTTCCAAAGATAATAATGTCCCATCAACATCTTCTCTGTATGACATACCTGAACAACTATACAACATAAAATCATCACATACACTAGCACACAAATATGACCAGCAACTGCCTTTATCCATTCCTATAAAAACACTTACAAAAAAACAGAAACTCACAGCTATTGGCCAAAAACGCAGAGCTCCTAAACCATCTGAACGTGCTGGCAAACCAAAATATTCTATTAGAAAATATTTTCCTGTTCTAAATGAAAAGAAACTTTCACCACAACCCCTAACTGATCTGAGATGTACCTCATGGGTTAATATAAATGATGATCTTAAATTAACAGGGGACCACAAAAGTATTCTGCTGAGTAATGCTTGGTTGGATTCAGATATAATTTATGCCGCATCCTGTTTGCTTAAAAATGACCATCCCTTGGTTGAAGGGTTGCAAAATCCCGTATTAGCTTCAGCTTTTCCACCTATGTTGAAACCTTGTTTTGGTCCATTTGTCCAAATTTGTAATGTCAATAACAACCACTGGGTGTGCATCAGTGGTTATATGAATAATCAATATTTAATGATAGATATTTATGGCTCTTTGAGAGGAAACCTTTACTAAGATGTTATTTCTATATCCAGTAGTTTAAACCGGACTTATACGTCTGTAACTGATATTAAGTTTAGAATCCACAATGTGTACTTACAACCTAATGGCTATGATTGTGGCCTTTATGCCATTGCTTTTGCAAAATTGATATGATTAGGAAAAGACCCCTGTAAATTCCTTTTCAAAAAGGATGAGATGCGGCGTCACTTATTCAAGTCCCTAGTTAATAAAAACTTAACTGAATTTCCAGTTTTATCAGAGCCCAATCCCAATAGCCATCCTTATGTGGAAAAGATTAATAGTAAAATTTACTGTCTCTGCAGGACTTCATCCTCTAATCTTAATGATATGATCATTTGCTGTGAATGCTTCAATCTTTATCACAAAACATGTCTAAAAAAACAGTCATATCTAAATTCTCATTTCCTTTGTAATCGTTGTGATATGTTTAATTGCCAGCAGAATATTATTGTGGACTAAGACGACTATGGGTATGAGGCTTTTCAGTGGTATTTGGACGATGCGGCTGTACACCCATCACCAATACTTTATTTTAATCATCTTATTTCAAAAGTACTTCCATAAATTAGTTACTCCCATTTAACAAGTGACCATCAGTCAATATGTTAATATAATTTGAGAATGCATGACGTTATGTAATAATAACCACATATTCTATGTTACAGTATTCTGATCCTGGTACCTGGAAATATGGTTCGTTTTTTTCCTAGCTTTTGGTTATGGGATTGTACTTTTTGCTTGTTTTTTTTGTACATCCATGTTTTTAAGCCTTGCATGTCCGGGCTTTCTTTATACATATTGTTTAAGTTTTTATGCAATAGTTTGCTTTGGCTTTCAATGAGCCTGGGTTGCTATAGCCTGCTTATTTTGCTTAAGCTGATGGTCTAGCTGTCAGGCTGCCAACTTGGTCACGCCGCAAAGCTGTGGATTTATTGTGTTCATGATTGTATGAGGAATGAAGAATGTAAGGAAGATATTGAAAGAAGACTGATGAAGATTGCTGTTCCAATTTCTATGCCTATGTATGGAAGCAAAAGATGATTGTAGCAGAAGAAGCATCAGAGTAGAATGAATGCAGTAGAAATTAAGTCTCTCAGAATGAAATATAATGTTTGTTTGTTATTGTGTGAGAAAAAGTGTGATATGTGAAAGGTGTTGTATAAAAAAGGTATGTAAAGAAAGGGCCTAATAGAGAGGATGGATGAACTTGTACTTTTAGAGCAATATACTTTTGAAGCCCTTGCAAGGGCTGGTCAGGTTCTTCTGAGTGTGCTCAATTATTGTTGGTCACACCATTTTATCAATATCCGAGGACTCAACCCGTAAAAAAATGTGAGGCTGTGGACTTTGACTGGCGGGTTTTAGTCTGCCTCTCTGCAAGGAGAGCCTTTATAATATGGGCGTCTGAATCTTGTGGCCCAGACCTTTAGTCCCCCACAAGGGTCTGCATTTGCAGCAAAACTGCGTGAGGTTTGCAGATTACCTTGATGAACTTATTATGAAGGTATAAACCTGTGAACCCTACAATATTGCACTAGTAGTGGCCACCGTGGGGTTTTAGTCGGTAAGAGTCCGACATACCTTCTTCACCCCGCCAGGTGATGTAGGATGCTTACAGCATGGCTTAATTTTGCAAAAAACTCATCGCGTGATAACGTATAAACAAAGATCTTATCTTAAAACATATATCGACCTTAACACACAGTGTTTGAACAGGATTTCTTTAAACTTTTAAATAATTCAGTGTTCGGAAAAACATTAGAAAACATCGAATCCGTTGGTGAAGCAATGGAGTGACACGACCAACAAAAAGAAATTGAGTGTTGATTAACTAATTGCAAGCCAAAACTTCCACAGTGTCTCTGTTTTTAGTGAGAATTTAGTAGCTATTCAGATGAAACCTAGACGAATTGTCATGGATAAACCGATATATATATCGGATTCTCAGTACTTGAGCTATCTAAAGCACACATGTACCACTTTCATTACGATATTGTAAAACCACATTATCAAGATAGTGTTAAAATGTGCTACACGGACACTGATAGTTTTATTTATTCCATAAAATCAGATGATGAATCAGTCCCCGGAAAGCGGCTCCCTTTTTAGCCATGATGACTTTAAGACGGTTAGCAGAAGATGAAAAACATAACTTTCCCGATGCAGCCAAGGCCTTAAAAGAATGCTTCTACATGGACGACTATTGCGGAGGTCATCATTCTATAGAGAAAGCAAAGCAATTAAAAACGAATCTCATTAATTTATTGAATTCTGGAGGAGAAGCCACCAGTTCTCGTGGTTGGCGAGGCATTCGCCAGATCCTCAGGAGAAGGCGGCGCGGGCTCCGGCGCGCAGCAGCAGGCCGCGTGCGGGCAGGCCGCCGAGCGACAGAGAACACCATCGCTTACTCTACATCATCATTCGCAATTTGCTTCAACCTCTACTCTAACGTTATCTGAGAAAATGAAGGAGTTATTAAAGAGGCAGAACAGTAATTTCAGAGCTCTACAGCGTACGTTAACAGGTATCCACATCAATAATATAACGGAGAAGTGGGAATTGGAAGATGCATTACGCAGCATCCAAGCTAGGTGGCAGATCATAGACTCGCTACATTGGGAGTTGGACAGCGAACTAGAGGGAAAATATGAGGAGTATGAAGAAGCTTTCTCTTATTACGAGCAAAGCTACAGCAACGTCAAAAAAGAAATACAATCAAACTACTAATTTAGTTTACCTCAGTTGCACTTGAATACGCACATTCTTGATCAACATGGTGAGAGACGAGACTATGAAAACCTCGATAGGTTACACTCAGGAAGTGGAGAAGAATATTGTAGAGTTTACATCACCAGGGGTGGTCCCAACGAAGACCGGGTGGTCTGAGAAGGTCTGCAGGTCAATTTTAAAGCAATTTAGTGTAAAGCCCAAAATCTCTGGGGCAGATCAAATGGAAATTATAACCCACTTCTTCATCTTCTACTTTTCTGGAGTCCCCTCAGCAGAACTTGATCTAAGGGACATCGTATTGAGCACTGCCTCACTGATATATCCTAAAAGTCCGGCCAAATGTGGTGACATCTTAGATCTTGACATTGAGCCCACCAACCCAGATACCCTCTCTTTATTCGACCTCACTAGAGATCCCTCTCAAATTATAGAGAGCATCAAGCAGGATGACATCCCCAAGCATATTGATCAAATTGTGGTGGATCTAGGATACACCGAAATAGCAAACACCACTCAAGTCAATGACCCCTCTGCGTTGACTTACTTAGAAGACAGAATAAGGAAAGATGGAGCATTATATGGAAACTGTAGCCTCGTTGCCTTGAAGAAAATGCAGGAGGCCGTGAACGAAAGCATCACTAAACATTATAGTGCTGCCGGTCTTAAAAGGGGCTTCTTTGATCTTGTGAAAGTTGCGAACTTTCTTGCTTTAACCATGCTGAGGAGTCTCGTCAAAGATCCTCAGCAAATGATTAGCGCTTTCATGAAGGCCCTAATTTACAACAAGACTTGCAGCAACTACTATTAAACTGGAGAAAATATGAATCATCAATGAAAATATGAAGAAAATATGAGCAGACATCGAGAAGATGTACAGGCAAATCGTGGTAAACGAAAGCGATCAAAACTATCAAAAAATCATCTGGAGATCATCGTCTAGTCTAATCAACAGCTACAAACCTATCAACTCACTACCGTCAGCTAAAGCACGAAAGCGGCTCCCTTTTTAGCCATGATGACTTTAAGACGGTTAGCAGAAGATGAAAAACATAACTTTCCCGATGCAGCCAAGGCCTTAAAAAAAAGCTTCTACATGGACGACTATTGCGGAGGTCATCATTCTATAGAGCAAGCAAAGCAATTAAAAACGAATCTCATTAATTTATTAAATTCTGGAGGATTTAATCTAAAGAAATGGACATCGAATCATATGCCATTATTATCAGATCTTAGTGACAAGCTAAAGAATCAATCCACATATGAGTCCAAGCAACCGGAATCCACAAAAACCCTCGGCTTAGGGTGGAACCCCCTAATCGATACATTTATTTTTAAATCCAAAATTGAAATAACCAATAAAATCCCTACCAAACGATCACTTCTTTCCGACATTTCAAAACTTTTTGACCCTTTAGGGTGGTTAACACCCCTCAGCACTTCTATGAATATCATATTTCAAAATGTATGGCTAGCCACAGGATTATCATAGGACGACGAATTACCAAGAGAAATAAATAAAAAATGGCTTGCTATACGAGATGAGTTAAAGGACATAAATACATTTAAAATAAAAAGGTGGCTAGGCACAAGAGAAAAAGATGTGTTTGAGTTGCACGGATTCTGCGACGCGTCACAAAAAGCATACGCAGCAGTAATTTACTGTCGAATAGTCAGAGAAAAAGACTAAAGTGTCTGTGTCTTCGAGAGCGGATTTTCAGCCCACCGTGCGACGCTTCGTTGATGTCTGTGTAGGATACCTACTAATTTAATTTTAATAAAAGTGTATAAATAAAACAATGTTAATAATGCAAGACAGAGTATGTTGCTCGCCAAGAGGAGTATGAACCATCAGCTGAAGAACTTGAGCAGTTGAACAATCTCCATCAAATATTAGGAAACGCTCAGAATGCTAATTTGTTCGTGTAGGTTAGATTAGCTATAAGAAACTATTAGGTTGTGATTAAGTGCCTTTTTACATATAAAACATGAAGATACAACATATTTTTACTAAAACGCTTCTTTTACAGTATTTTTGAAGAGTCGTTTAAGTAAAGTTTGTGGTCAGCTGAGTAACTTGAGTTGTATACATACCTTTGAAGAAATATGGCAAGACAAATACATCAGCGTGGATGGCTGGATACCAGGGAGAGGATAGGAAGAGTTTTTAAAGAGGACGAACTCATCCGTAAGCTAATGACAAGACATGGAACAATCTACGTAAACAAGCAAGAATTAACAGAAGCTGAGGCGAGCCGTTGGGCTTTACTACTAACATATGGTGCTTACTTGCTGAGAGATGCACCAATGCCGACTATGCAACACATCAAGGCAGTCAGCATAGGTGAGTTGCTGGCTCCTGTGCTCCCCACAACCCACTTCCTTGGTCCAAATGAAGCAAACGATAAGATTAAGAGCATCATCATATACTACATGCATAATGAAACTGTCTTAAATAGAGGTCGAACACTCAACCAATTCATTGTAGCTCATAATGCAGTTCCTGCTGATGAACAAGATGCAGAGTATGCCGAAATTGATGATGATATTACTGACGCAGACTTCCTGAATACATATGGTGTCAGGTATTGCGATTACCTTCTACTGGAAAGTAATACTGATCAATCAATGAAGCCCCTAGATTTGTTTACAACATTGTACGTATCGGTAGCAAAGAGAGAAAACGTAATGGGAACCGAATACATACGTTAGCTGGAAGAGTAAGTATCCATGCGCATTGTTCTCGGCGCTCGATCTTTGATAATCCGGAAATAACTGGTTGATTGAGGGCCAGGTGTGTGCATCGAAGCTATCGCTAGTCAGTCAGTCATCCCTTGATTGTTTCTCGGCTAATAACGTGTCGCCGTAATTATTGCAATTTCATTCGCGATATTTCGTTGTGTAATATTTAACTCCCGTATTGTGTTGTATTTTGTTGAATTTTGTTTTACCAATTAATTAATGTTAAGTATTTACAAATTATTCTTCAATCCTTCTATTGTGTATAGTGTATGTGTTATTATTTATTAAATCGTGTGCAACTGGAATAAGGACTTTCACTGAAGATACTTACCACCTCAAGTTACACACACCCCACATACCACTATATTGGTGACCCCTACGAACACGCGGTAAAAGAATATGAGTGACAGTGAGTATGACTCATCTACGAGCACTCTACGCGGCCGTCCTGATCCAGCGACGGCGACGCAACCACAAGAACGAGTTTTCGAAAACGCGCCGATGACGTCAACATCTGCTGATGTGTGTAAGGTTGGAGTGCATCTGCCGACGTTTTGGCCTGATAAACCGGCATTATGGTTTGGGCAGTTAGAGGCACAGTTTGCTTTGGCTGGTGTTTCAAGAGACAACACTAAATACTATCACGTCATTGCAAACTTAGATAGCAAATATGCAGCCGTGGTCGAGGACCTCATCACGCTTCCTCCCAGTACCGACATGTACGTAAAGCTTAAAACGGAGCTTATAAAAAGATTATCCCTGTCGAAAGAGAATAGAGTTAAACAGCTTCTCATGTATGAAGAGCTCGGAGACCGCCGACCATCACAATTTCTACGGCACTTGCAGCAGTTGGCCGGTGCAGACGTACCAGATGAGTTCATCAAGACTATTTGGACCAGTCGTCTGCCAAACTCCATACAGTCCATTCTTGCCTGTCAAGAAGGCAGTCCTCTAGCCACTCTCGCTGAATTAGCCGACAGAATCAACGACATTGCACCACCATCACCTAATGTTGCAATGGCATCATCATCGTCATCACATAAAGACTCGGCTATTGATCTGCTGACCAAGCAAGTAGCGGCACTAACAAGGCATGTTGAAGTACTTACAACTGGTCGTGAGTCTAGGACGCGAAATAGAGCCAAACGCCATCAAAGGAGCCGTTCAGCATCAACAAGATCACAATCCAATTACCGAAAATATCCCATGTGTTGGTACCATGGAAAATTCGGCAGCCAAGCGCAAAAATGAGTAAAACCATGCGATTTTTCGGAAAACTCCAAGGGCAGTCGATAATGGCGACAGACGATTGCCCTATCAATACCGGTCGCCTGTTCGTGACGGACCGCAGCTCGAAGACACAATTTCTGGTAGATACCGGGAGCGATTTATGCGTCTTCCCACGAACTGCACTTCGCGAGCGGCGTAAAAAAACAAGCTACCAACTGTGCGCGGCTAATGGAACAAAAATAGAGACATATGGTTAGGTGAAATTTAATTTAAATCTAGGATTGCGTCGAGGTTTTGCTTGGAACTTCGTAGTTGCTGACGTAACTAAGCCAATCATTGGTGTCGACTTTCTTAGTTATTATAATTTACTTGTAGATTGCCGCAATCAAAAACTGATAGATTGCACTACAAAATTGTCATCACTAGCTTCTGTTGCTGTAACATCTAGCATCTCATCGGTCAAGGTCCTGACTGGCGATAGTAAGTACCACAAACTATTAGAGCTATTTCCAGATATTACTCGACCAGCTGGCACACCACGTACACCAAAACATAACACTGTACACCACATTCGGACAACACCAGGTCCACCTATATCGTGTTCTCCTCGACGTTTAGCACCGGATAAGCTAAAAATTGCTAAAAAAGAGTTTGAGGATATGTTCAGCAGTGGGACAGCTCGTCCATCTAAGAGCCCGTGGTCTTCTCCACTTCATCTGGCGCCTAAAAAAGACGAAGGCTGGCGGCCTTGCGGTGATTACAGGTTACTGAATTCGCGAACAGTTCCTGATAGTTACCCAATTCGCCATATACATGATTTTGCACATAGCTTATCAGGATGCACAGTATTTACGAAAATTGATCTTATCAAAGCTTTTAATCAGATACCCGTATCCGAAACTGATATTTGTAAAACAGCCATAACTACACCTTTTGGGCTATACGAATTTCCCTTCATGACCTTTGGTTTGCGTAACGCAGGTCAAACCTTTCAGAGATTCGTCGATGAAGTCACCCGCGGTCTTGATTTTGTATACGCGTACATTGATGACTTCCTCGTGTTCTCTAGGACACAGGAAGAACATGAACAACATTTACTACTTCTTTTTAAAAGACTGAAAGCTTACGGGATAGTTATTAAAGTCTCAAAGTGCGTTTTTGGAGCTCCCGAAGTTGCATTTTTATGTTATCGTATTTCTAAAGACGGCACTCAACCTCTCCCTTCAAAAGTGCAAGCTATTACACTGGCCAACAAAAAAAAACTTTTTTTTTGGTGCGGTAAAAATTTGTTTAGATATTGTTTTTGAACGTGTCTCTGATGACAAACCTACAACTGCCATTTTTGTATCAGCTCTAATTTCATAACTACCCTCAATTTTAAAATTTCGTCACTTTGACTTCAACAAAGTATCGCAATTCTTTTATTTTCATCAATTTCGTTGTTTTGGCATAATGGCAAGCTCATCAAGATGTTGTTTGACCAATCCTAATTCATTTTGTTATATTTGTGGTGAATATACGTTTGAGGAAAACAGAAAACCCATAACAGAGTTCGTGAAAAATGCATATTTCGCATACTTCAACCTATCTATTGAGCATCAAGATAAGCCTTGGGTGCCCCATTTTGTGTGTAAAACATGCAGAGAACATTTGAGACAATGGACAAATTGCAAAAGAAGATGTATGAAATTTGGGATACCGATGATTTGGAGGGAACAACAAAATCACTTCAACGACTGTTATTTCTGTTTGGTTAAGATTGTCGGCATAAATCGAAAGAATAGAAGTAAATGGACATATCCTGATATACCATCAGCGAAAAGACCTGTACCTCATTCCGAAAGTGTCCCTGTGCCTACGTACCACTCGCTGCCAGATATCGAAGTGGAACAATATAACGAAATCCAAGCAAATCCCGAGATCGACAGTGATTATGGCGAGTTGAATCGAACCTCTCGTTTTTTTTCACAAGGTGAGCTTAATGATCTGATAAGGGATCTAGATCTTTCAAAGGAGCGTGCTGAATTGTTGGCTTCTAGATTAAAAGAGAAGAATTTGCTTTCACCAAACACAAGAGTTACATTTTACCGTCAAAGAGAACGCGATTTGCTACCATATTTTTCTGAAGATAACAATCTTGTTTATTGCAATGATATTGGTGGTTTATTAACAAGAATGGGTTTACAAAAGTACGACTCAACTGAGTGGCGTCTTTTTATAGACAGTTCCAAAAGAAGTCTCAAATGTGTATTGCTTCATAATGGTAATAAACACGCTTGTGTTCCAATTGCTCATTCTACCCGAATGAAAGAAGAGTATGAAGCAATTGCACTGCTTTTAGAAAAGATTAAATATGATAACCACCAATGGTTTATATGCGTCGATCTCAAAATGGTTAATTTTCTGTTGGGACAGCAAGGTGGATATACAAAGTATCCATGTTTTATGTGTCTTTGGGATAGTAGAGATAAACCGAATCACTGGGTACGAAAAAATTGGCCGATCAGAGAAAGCCTAGCTGTTGGAAAGCAAAATGTTATAAATACACCTTTAGTCCCCCGAGAAATGATCATTTTACCTCCTCTACACATAAAACTTGGTCTCATGAAACAATTTGTAAAAGCATTAGACAAATCGGGCTCATGCTTTCAATACATTACGAGGGCATTTCCAGCTTTAAGCACAGAAAAACTCAAGGCTGGAATATTTGACGGTCCTCAGATAAGACAGTTAATTAAAGATGATAACTTCGCAACATCTATGAATGAAACGGAACTTGCTGCGTGGAACTCATTTGTGCAAGTGATCAAAAATTTCCTTGGTAATCATAAGGCAGAAGATTATGAAAGTATTGTAAACCAAATGCTTTCTTGCTTTCAAAAGTTGGGATGTAATATGAGCATCAAGGTTCATTACCTACACAGCCATTTGGACTGCTTCCCGCATAACCTGGGTGACTTAAGTGAGGAACAAGGAGAGCGGTTTCATCAGGACATCAAAGTCATGGAGGATCGATACCAGGGTAGATGGGATACTCACATGATGGCTGATTACTGCTGGGCTCTTATGAGAGACAACCCAATGCATAAACATGAAAGAAAATCTATTAAGAGGAGTTTTTTGTACACTGACTAATAAAAAATGTGTTTTTTCGTTGAAAATTTTTTTTTTTTAATATTTTCAAAACTAGAGCTGATACAGAAAAACTGATTACATATTTGAAATCAGTGAAGAAATTACTTTCATAATCAGGTCTTAAAACAACGGCACCAAAAATAGTGTTGGCCAGTGTTATCGATTTTCCTATTCCCACCACTGTCAAACAATTACGTCGTTACTTAGGTATGATCAACTTTTACCGCAGATTCATACCACGTGCTGCTGAACTGCAGGCACCTATGAACGATCTTTTAGGAGGATCAGTAAAACGTTCTCACCCAGTAAATTTGACGGATAAATCACTTCAAGCTTTCATTCAGTCAAAGAAAAGTCTTTCCGAGGCTGCCCTTCTTGCTCATCCAAGCCAAATTAGCATTGGTCACAGACGCCTCTGACGTAGCTTTAGGCGCGGTTTTACAACAATTTGTTGATGGTAATTGGCAACCTCTGGCATTCCTTTCCAGAAAACTGAGTCCTTCGCAACAAAAGTACTCACCTTATGATCGAGAACTTTTAGCAATCTATGAGGGAATAAAATATTTTCGACATATGGTGGAAGCTAGACATTTCACAGTTTATACTGACCACAAACCCATTTGCTTTGCTTTCCACGAACGTAAGAAAGACTTCTCACCGCGTCAGTTTAGACACCTAGATTTCATATCTCAATTTACGACAGATATTCAATTTATTTCCGGAAAAGATAACGTTGTTGCGGACACACTGTCACGTGTAGAAAGTCTAGAAGAACCAGTTAGCATGCAATCTTTAGCAAAGGCTCAAGAATCAGATTCCGAGTTACTTTCGTTCTTAAGTGACGATTCTTCTTCTCTCCGCCTTAGAAAGATGTCTATTGGTGACGGTCATTTAAAGATATACTGTGACGTTAGTACGTCTAATCCAAGACCTTTCGTTACCAAATTCTACCGCAAACAGATTTTCGACAATCTTCATTCTTTCAGTCACCCTGGTGCAAGCGCTAGTGCAAAACTTGTTTCGCAGCGATTCGTTTGGCCAGGATTACGAAAGGATTGTCGTGATTGGACTCGAGCATGTCTAAACTGCCAAAGAACGAAGATTACCAGACACGAGTCTGCACCTCTTGGTACTTTTCCACTTCCTCGAGCTCATTTCCAGTTTGTGCACATAGATCTCATCGGCCCACTTCCACCTTGCCTTGGATTTCGGTATTGCCTAACGGCGGTTGACCGATTCACGCGTTGGCCGGAAGTCGTGCCATTAGCAGACATTACGGCTGAGACAGTTGCCCGTGCATTAGTTACTGGATGGTTTTCACGTTTTGGTAGTCCTCAGGTTATAGTTACTGACCAAGGACGACAATTTGAATCGGCCATCTTCGGACATTTGTCGTTTGACGTTTGTTGTTTAGTTGAGCGGTTTCATCGCCAATTAAAAACAGCAATTATGTGCCATGCTGATACCAACTGGGTTGAAGCCCTTCCCTTAGTTTTATTAGGTATTAGAAGCGCATTCAAAGAAGACCTTCAGTCTTCATCTGCAGAGCTTCTGTATGGCGAGCCACTGAGACTTCCAGGTGAATTTATTGTACCATCAACCACTGGTACTACCGATTTGTCTGATTTTACCGCACGTCTCAAACAATTTCACGAGAATTTAAAACCAGTCCCAGCTGCGCGCCATAATAAAGATAAAATCTTTATTTTCAAAGAATTATCCTCATCCAGCCACGTATTCCTTAGGGAAGACTCGCTGTGAGGTTCACTGCAACCAGCGTATACGGGACCCTATCAAGTGTTAGAGAGAGGAGATAAAGTTTTTAAAATTTCAGTTAAGAATAAAACGGTATCAGTTTCTATCGATCGTCTTAAATCCGCATTTTTAATACAAGATTGTTTGCCTACCAACAACCTCTCATTAAACATTCCCTATTCTAATAATGTTCCTTCTTCCACGCCAGAGTCTATTAAAACTACACGTTCCAAACGTCAAGTAAGATTTCCTGATTTCTATCGCCCGTAGACACGGTCTCTGGACGGGAGTAATGTAGGATACCTACTAATTTAATATTTAATATTTATACACTTTTATTAAAATTAAACTATTTACAAAGTTGTACAATAACATTAACACGTTTACGTTCTCACATACAAACGTTTATGAAAACGTAATGGGAACCGAATACATACGTTAGCTGGAAGAGTAAGTATCCATGCGCATTGTTCTCGGCGCTCGATCTTTGATAATCCGGAAATAACTGGTTGATTGAGGGCCAGGTGTGTGCATCGAAGCTATCGCTAGTCAGTCAGTCGTCCCTTGATTGTTTCTCGGCTAATAACGTGTCGCCGTAATTATTGCAATTTCATTCGCGATATTTCGTTGTGTAATATTTAACTCCCGTATTGTGTTGTATTTTGTTGACTTTTGTTTTACCTATTAATTAGTGTTTAGTATTTACAAATTATTCTTCAATCCTTCTATTGTGTATGGTGTATGTGTTATTATTTATTAAATCGTGTGCAACTGGAATAAGGACTTTCACTGAAGATACTTACCCCTATCACGTGAGTACACTGTCTAAGCAAAACGTGGGTACCTTCTCTGGAAACTAGATGGCGCTTGCCATGTGAGTTCAGGAGTATTGGTACCTCTGCCAACCCCTTCGGGGATAAACGGCGTGAACGTTTATGTTATGTTATACTTACCACCTCAAGTTACACACACCCCACATACCGCTATAGATCTTTTATTGCCGTGGACGCTTGATTCATTTCCGTGCACGCGTTTTTTATTTCCATGTACTCGTGTTTCATTGCCATGGCATCGAATTTTTAATAATGTAAATCTCGCTAGTTTTATAAGTTATCTGCTGGATATATTTTAGATATAATGTATAAATTATCAAAAACTTCAATAATATCGATCAATAATAAATAAAAACCTTGATTTAAAAAATAGGAAATCAAGATTTTAACGGTCTTGTTGAAATCCACCCATATGTATCTACCCACAAAATTTGATTATTTATAGGTGATCCATAAGAGAAGTTAGAAGATGTGCTGGCAGACTTGTTTGCTCTCTTAGACGGCGAAAATTTCGAAGCCGAAAATGAGAGTGATTAGGACGAAAATAAAGCTGTCTTCTCATTACTTACTAATACAGAGCTGGAGAACATTCTGGGTGGACCCGGCCTGAATGAATCACAGTCAACATCAACAGTTTCAAATCTTCCGTCATCTTCTAGTATGGATATGAATGCCATACATAATGGTATTGCAGGTAGTACTCAACCAACTCCCTCCTATTCTAGAATGTCTTCGATCCCAAGACCTGTTGCATCTGTGGTTACACAAGCTGATGACGCAGATTATACGGCTGACAGTTGAGAAGATAGTTGGGACGACGATGGCGATACAGAGTGGAAAGAAGTGCAGTTTCCGCACAAACTGCCAACTGAGAAATTTGATGACATTTTGCTGAGACCATCACAATTTTTCTCTAATCGAAGTTCTCATGGGGCATATTTCAATGTTTTTTTCACCGATGAAGTCCTACTGCACAGTATTGAACAGACAAATTTATACGCAGCCCAAAACCGGCAGAAAGATTAAGATATTGTAACATAAGCCGAAATGAAAGCTTTTTTTGGAATTTTGATATTGGATTATGGGCATTCACGTACTTCCAAATATATCTCTTAACTGGTCTTCAGGCCCCTATTTCACCAACGTGACAATTGTCAGTGAAATATGTCAGTTTGAAAAATATTTCGCGTAGAAATAGTTCTAAACATAAACGGCATTATGTTACAATTTTCGATAACGTAATCTAATGACAATTGTATTGTGAAACAAGGATATTTTTTCCAACTCGACATATTGGTAGATTTGTCGGAAATTATTGACATGAGATCGAGGCCGTTTCAGGCTAGTGTGAGGAGTAGCGTTACAATTGTCGTATTTTTTAGTTACGAAATGGCGCTCTTATTAGTGGCAGTGATAGTGATTTAGATGAATTTGCATATAGGAGAATGTATAGAGAACGAATAAATATCTCCTTTGACATAACTGAATTTACGTATTTAATTTCGGATCAGCAAAACAAGTGTCGAATATTTAATAAATGAAATCGATGCAGTTATAGTTTTTCTTGACAATTGTCTGACTTGTCAGAGTAGTGGTGAAATAGGGGCCTGATCCTATGTTCCGTGTTGAAGAGATTGCTAATGTTATGCCAGTAAAGAGATTAAAAAAAAATTGGCAAATTTACACCTAACGACAACAGTCAAATGCCCAAAAAAGGTGAGGAAGGGTATTTTCCCTTATATTTATGAAATGCATTTCTGAAGTTTTCGATTTAAGGCTCTAGTTACGCATCTAAAGGATATTAAAAAAAGACGCGATAAACCTACAAATATACATTTAATATTTGATTTACATTTCAGGTAATACTGTTGTAAAAAAGAAACATGTCAAGGACACCTTTTACAAACATTTAAGAAAATTAAAGAAGCCTCGAGATCCGGCTCAGCCGCTAAAAAGCTTACAAAATATCATTATTACAATCAGCTATTATTTTTAACCAAAATAGCACAGAATGCCACGGACGATAGCTTAAACTTAGCTGATGAATCGACTATAAGTTCTGCAAATGATGTGCCTGTACCTGGGCCGTCGCGCTATGTTCCTGTCACCCGGAAGAGAACATTACAATTGGATAATTTTGAAAAGAATACATCAGATGCATTGAAAGCTCCTAAGGAGAAGGAGAATCGCCACTTGTCCTTTTTAAAGGCATACTGCCGTCGTTAGAATATTTAAGCGAACTTCACACCCTCACTTTCCAAAGTAAAGTTTTACAACTAATCACGGAAATGCGCTAAGGACAAACGACTCCACATTCGTCCTTTGCGTTTGAAGAGCAATTATCACACGGGTATCAAACCCGAAATTACCAAAGTACGGGTACGTACCATTCACTAAACTCAAATTCTGATGTTGGACCGCGGTCCCCAGGCATACCACCGCCTGGCGGAAGATCTTCCCTTTTCCTCCACATTGGATGCTGAAATTGGAAAATTATTAGCAATTACTAACCTAATAATAAATGAACTTGGGAGTGAGAAAATAAAGGAAATCGAGGAAGATTGCAAGAATTCAATTGTTGATTTGGACTTGTACGATGAGATTTCTGGATTCCTGATGACGGTTTATACGTGTCTGAGAAAGGAAGAAAACGACCGGAATGGACACTTGAAGTTCCTCGGCTATGTAGCTAAGATCGATGGCGTTGAGGTTGCTGTTAAGACCCTAGTAGAGAAGGTGAAGGCTGCCAACATAAACATTAATTTTATGATCAGCACTCCCATTGTGGAGATTCTAACACTGTTCAGGTCTTTCTTCGATGAAGTACGTACTGGTGTAACAAGATTCCGGGTACGAGAATCAATAGGACGCAAGGGAATGAAGAGAGGCCGCGACGGACGACTGAAGCCTGTAGAAAGGAAAAATGAATGCACACAGAACATATCTCAATACGGCCTAACAAACCAACATATCGCCTTACTCCAGGGAATAACTTTAGCTCCGGAGAGAAGAACAGGAATTTTAAAGAGCTTAGGACCTTTAGCTCAATCTATACTCATGGTAATGGAAGATAAATATTACGACAAACTTAGAACCGCATTAAGTCAAAGTCTTCAGATGCTACCTATGTCGAATGAGATAATAACAGCATTAAAAGATGCGACCCACCCAGGAAATGTCTCGGGCGTTCTCAAAGAGTTGGGCGATATCTTACTATTAACGACAGCACGGTCAACACAAAAGTTTTACCCACCTCTTTTGCTATTTAAGTTGATGTGGGCAGGAAAAGGTTCAGTCCAGTGGAGCTTCTCTGGTGCTCCCGCTATCAAATTCTACACCGACTATGCATTACACACTAATTTGTCATTTAAAATGAGAACTGGCTCCGACACAATCAAAACAGCTGAAGTGGTTTTCCACGCAATGTTCGGTACTTACCTTGAAAATCTTAACATCCTGGAGAAGATTACTAATAGATCAAAATGGCACAATCGCAAGGAGGTGTCTCAAGTATTTCAAAAGCGGTCAGATAAACCTAAACTAGTATTCAAACCCATCGTTTTTAAATATGTGTCCAAAATGGCACAGGCTCTTCTGACCAAATCATTAGGCAATGTGGAGGAAAAGGGAAGATCTTCCGCCAGGCGGTGGTATGCCTGGGGACCGCGGTCCAACTGTATTAAGTTGGAACTTGTATATATAGTAAATGTTTTAGAAACTTCGATTGCGCGATGTACGATTTGTATGGCGAGTCTTGATGACGCGTGTGACGTGTTGCTGTGGAATGTGATTCTTCTTACACTGTCAGCGTTTCTATGTAGTGCGCGTCATTGTGTACTGATAGCGCGTCGCTACACATGTAAACATTATTTTGTTAAAATTTGTAAATTTTTAAGGCAAATAAACAGTTTTCAGTTCCAGTTTCATAATTTACCGCTACTTGTAGACGGTAACTTATGAAACTGCTTTACCAATGTTCAAATTGTAATAAGAAGTGCTCTAACATAGACCTATATTAATTTTTGGAAGACGACATAGACGAATACTATTAACCTTATTATGAAAAACTTATATCAGTGAAAGACTGCCATCAGAAGTTCACCCGAGATTCAGCGCAGAACAAGTTGTTGATACCAAAACACAAGACAGCTGGTTTTAAGGGCGGTTTCAAATACACTGCATCCAAAATCTGGAATGGTCCGCCCCCTCCCCTACGTGGCAAAATATCGGGACAAACTTTTTAAGTAAATTTATGGAGAAACAGATACAAGATTCCGCTCAATATTATGCACGCAAATAAAATAGGAAGATAAGAAGGTCATGTTTTAGATGTTTTTATTTGTTCTTATGTTCATCTTCGTCTTTACGTTTAGGTGGTTCTCAGTTGGGTTGTTTAGAAACAGAATAATTGTAAATATAAAATATGCATTTTTTGTTTGTTTGATGATTGGCTTAAAGTTTGAAGTATAAATGTGTTTTGTTTTTATTAACTTTTATTAAATGTACAACTGCATATTTAAACAGGTCTTTTTTTATTATTTTTATATTTATATCGCATTTTTATAATATATAATATAATTCATAACAAACAAATAAATAATAATTATATTACATAATATTCTACTACGTTTTATGATATTTATGGTATTCTATTATATTGTTTTTATATTTGCTTAAATATTAGTTATATTTTGTTATTGTTTAAATAGTCTCAGGTGTAATTAAAGTTTAGTCAGGGACAGTCTGAAAACCAGCGCCTTAAGCTAGCACCAATGTTGCTGCTTGCAGCAAATGCCGAGATTGTTCCTATTTGCCGTATTGTTATTTAATACATGTGTAGCGACGCGCTATCAGTTGTAATATATAAAAACCTTACCTGTAAATATTGTTAATCCGTTTTATTATTATTTATTTCCTTTTATGTTAGTCTCCTGCGGTTATATATCATTGTTTAGTTCCTTTTTATTATTTTTCTGCGATTTGTCGATAATATTTTTATTTCTCTGGTTTATGTTATTGTTTTTATTTTGTTGTTGTTATGGCAACGACGGAGCTGAGAGTTGTCAAATTTTATTTTATCTTAAACTTTTCTTTAATTTATCAATTTTCAATGTGTTTGTGTACGAAGGTAGGATAGTTTTAAAATATTATTATGTTAAATGATACAATTTTAATACACTTTTGTTGTCTAAAATGATAGCGCAGGCATTAATTTTATTTTTAATGTAAGGCTAGGACATTTTACTTATTCAAATTTATATGTTTTCATCTTTTTATGTTAACTGAAACTCTTTTTAAAAAAATCCTTCTTTTAAGTTTATTTGTCTATTAGGATTTTTTATTGATTTTCAAGATTTTTTTTTTTGGAGAGGAGAACTAATGGAGGGTTGGAGAAAGATTCTCAAAAATATTATTAATTAGGATTCAAGGAGAGATTCTAAAAAAAAATAACTAATTATCATTTTTACAAGATATTCTTTAAAGTATTACTTACTGAGACAAAGGAGGAGAGGACATAGTGATATACCCTCATCTACTGACAGATAATTTCACCTGGACCTTGATGAAACTGAATTTTTGCACACCTCCGTTTAATACTGGATTAATCCTATTTTACCTACCGAGTGCAAGATCACCGCTGGCGGACCACTAGTAAATAATATTATTATTGTTATTTTATTATTAATTTTTATCTTCTTATATTGTGTATATTTAATTTTTAATAAACTGGTGTAATTTATTTCTTTGTTTTGTCTCTTGTCTCTTTGCTCTCCGGGTTTCGTGTCTTAGGTCTTATTTCTATAAGGGGATTAAGACTTAAGACACGTAACGTTACACAGTACACAACAGTGTGACCATTTGTGGCAGATTTCTGCCATTTTGGCAGATTTGGACCCAAAATTTAAGCTGTGGCATATTATGCTGACGATTTTAAAATGTGGCAGATTTTGGCAGATATCAAAGGTTTTAATAAAATCATACTAATTTTAAATAAAATTGCATGAAAATGAACAATAAATAATTTAAATGAGAAAATTAATTCCAAATCTGGCAAACTTTGTTTCTGTTCCTACGTCTTTGTTGATACCCAGCCCAGATTACACGGGGATTTCCCGCTTGATCTGTTGATACATAGATATTGACATTTTATTGTGGGCTTTAAGTGATAACTCATAGGGTTCAAATGGTTATATCCTTTTTACTTTATTTAATTCTCTTACGGAGTTTAGCGCGTTTGTGAAGTGCAGTTCTGGAATAGGAACAAGTAGACTGCGCCACCTTGAAACCACGCAAGGAAATCCTATAAAGTATGTCGGTAAAATCCATGTACAAAGAAAATGAAGACGATAATTTTGAAGCCAATGTTAATTAGGTGTATTTTTTGTAGGGTTAAAGTAGTCAATTAAAAAATATGAAAATACGTCGAAATTTTTCATTCCTGTATTTATCCTTATTTTACGTTGTTTTTTGTTTTTATTTTCATGTTGGCATATTTTTGGCATTTATAACGTCGAGGGTGGCAGATTCTGGCAGATTTTAGGGTCCATGTGTGGCAGATTAGCTATTTTTGAGATGGTCACACTGGTACACAATGACGCGCACTACATAGAAACGCTGACAGTGTAAGAATTACATTCCACAGCAACACGTCACACGCGTCATCAAGACTCGCCATACAGATCATACATCGCGCAATCGAAGTTTCTAAAACATTTACTATATATACAAGTTCCAACTTAATACAGTTGGACCGCGGTCCCCAGGCATACCACCGCCTGGCGGAAGATCTTCCCTTTTCCTCCACATTGGATGCTGAAATTGGAAAATTATTAGCAATTACTAACCTAATAATAAATGAACTTGGGAGTGAGAAAATAAAGGAAATCGAGGAAGATTGCAAGAATTCAATTGTTGATTTGGACTTGTACGATGAGATTTCTGGATTCCTGATGACGGTTTATACGTGTCTGAGAAAGGAAGAAAACGACCGGAATGGACACTTGAAGTTCCTCGGCTATGTAGCTAAGATCGATGGCGTTGAGGTTGCTGTTAAGACCCTAGTAGAGAAGGTGAAGGCTGCCAACATAAACATTAATTTTATGATCAGCACTCCCATTGTGGAGATTCTAACACTGTTCAGGTCTTTCTTCGATGAAGTACGTACTGGTGTAACAAGATTCCGGGTACGAGAATCAATAGGACGCAAGGGAATGAAGAGAGGCCGCGACGGACGACTGAAGCCTGTAGAAAGGAAAAATGAATGCACACAGAACATATCTCAATACGGCCTAACAAACCAACATATCGCCTTACTCCAGGGAATAACTTTAGCTCCGGAGAGAAGAACAGGAATTTTAAAGAGCTTAGGACCTTTAGCTCAATCTATACTCATGGTAATGGAAGATAAATATTACGACAAACTTAGAACCGCATTAAGTCAAAGTCTTCAGATGCTACCTATGTCGAATGAGATAATAACAGCATTAAAAGATGCGACCCACCCAGGAAATGTCTCGGGCGTTCTCAAAGAGTTGGGCGATATCTTACTATTAACGACAGCACGGTAAACACAAAAGTTTTACCCACCTCTTTTGCTATTTAAGTTGATGTGGGCAGGGAAAGGTTCAGTCCAGTGGAGTTTCTCTGGTGCTCCCGCTATCAAATTCTACACCGACTATGCATTACACACTAATTTGTCATTTAAAATGAGAACTGGCTCCGACACAATCAAAACAGCTGAAGTGGTTTTCCACGCAATGTTCGGTACTTACCTTGAAAATCTTAACATCCTGGTGAAGATTACTAATAGATCAAAATGGCACAATCGCAAGGAGGTGTCTCAAGTATTTCAAAAGCGATTTCCAGATTATTCAGCAAATGTATCCGCAGGAGAAGCGCATTTTGCCAATTGTTTGACGCCTACGGATATACGATATTCTTTGTTTTCATTGAACCTATATTGGAGACTATACTTTACCAAAGCAATCTTTTTGCGACACAAAAAAAATAAGGTTTTGAATTTCAAAAAGAAGGAGAAGCTGTTTGCTATTATATTGGTATTATATATTATTGGTATGAACTTCTGCACGGGTTATAATTGAAACATTTAGACTTTCCTGAAGAATTTAGAACTTGTTGTGATACTATGTGTAATAATTTAAACATAGGATAGTATTAGATAATATGTATGAGTCTTTAATTAATATCCTTACCGAAGCGGCAGTGTATAGTCATGATAATACTGTAAAGCATGTGCGCAAGAGAAATTTTGTGTTAGGCTGGAACAAACATGTCAGTGCGTCCCACGGGGAAGCTCGGCGCAGTTTTCTGGAATATGTCTCTCACGGTAAACCTACCTCAGGGCCGGCTTATGATAGAATGCGTGAAACTCGTAAATTTTTTAAATCGAAACTTAAGTGGTGCCAAAATAACGCTGAGCAAATCAGAATGGATATAATAGCGTCGCACCACTCGGGAAAAAAGTTTTCAGCTTTTTGGAGGGCAGCTAAAAAAGTAAATCCTGCGTCTAGCTTACCCGCGAATATAGAAGGGGTGGGGGAACCGTCACAGATAGCGGAATTGTTCAAAGCTCATTTCAAAGTTGTTCCCCATTCTGTCGCGGTTGCGAGTTCTTCTACCGATCTAGTAGTCAATCAAACGGTGCCCCTTAGCCGGTTCTCGGCTAAGGAGGTAGCCCAGGTCATTAGCGGCATGACTCGGGGTAAGTCACCGGGGCATGACATGCTTAGTGTCGAGCACCTTAAATATGGTAGTGTGCATTTAGCTAGGGTACTGGCCCTGTTGTTCACGGCAGGACTGAGACACTCGTACTTGCCTGAGCCGTTGATGCGTACTGTTGTTGTCCCGGTTGTGAAGAACAGCTCTATCTCCCTTGCTACAATTGTTGGTAGGGTGCTGGATTGTCTGCTTGACCAACGGTTTAGAAAGCATACGAAGCTGCATGACGCTCAGTTCGGGTTTAGACCCGGTCTATCGACCGAGTCGGCCATAGCGTGTCTCTAGCATACCGTCCAGCATTACACTGACAGGCGGACGCCTGTCTTCGCCTGCTTCCTCAACCTTTCCAAAGCTTTCGACCTTGTGTCATATGAGAGGTTGTGGGATAAGCTGAGACACGAAACCACCCTCCCAGTAGAACTTATACTACTCTTGCAGTTCTGGTATAAAAACCAGACTAATAACGTCAGGTGGGCGGGGTCTCTGTCGTCTTCTTATTCCCTGGATTGTGGCGTTCGACAGGGTGGAGTCACGTCGACTACGCTATTTTCGCTGTATATAAACCGACTGATCGGTGAGCTCAGCAGCACCATGATGGGCTGCTCTGTTGGTGGAACTATGATTAACAACATTAGCTACGCCGATGACATGGTGCTGCTGAGCCCATCGATAAGAGGGCTAAGGGTACTTTTAAAAAAGTGTGAGGGCTATGTTGAGGCACACGGTCTAAAGTATAACCCCACTAAGAGTGAATTGTTAGTTTTTAAGGCAGGCTGTAAAACCTACAACTCGCCAAATGTTGTGCTTGGAGGCTTGGCACTCAAGCGAGTGTCAAAGGTCAAATATTTAGGACACTGGGTCACTGAAGGCCTGAAAGATGATGAGGATGTGGAAAGGGAGCGGAGGGCGCTGGCAGTCCGGTGTAATATGTTGGTTCGCAGGTTTGCTAGGTGTACAAAAGACGTTAAGGTGACACTTTTTAAATCATACTGTCAGTCACTGTACACTTGCAGCCTGTGGGCCGGCTGCACACAGGGGGCTCTCAGCGCCCTTCGCGTCCAGTATAATAACGGCTTCAGGATGCTGTTGGGACTGCCGCGCTACTGCAGCGCCTCCGGTATGTTTGCCGAAGCGCGCACGGACGGCTTCGCCACCATCCTGCGCAAGCGGACGGCATCCCTGTGGCGGCGGGTGCGCGACAGCAACAACAGCCTCCTAAGGACCGTGGCGGACCGAACTCAGGGCACCCTTCAGGAGCACTGGATGAAAATGCACGCCCCAGTTAAACGTCCTCAAAGGAAGTTCTAGTCCGTGTGTCCGTTAGCATTGTACATAATATCAGGTAGCCTGTTTGTTTATAATGTAAATAATTATTGATTGTTATAAATTTTTTAATTGTGTTGTTTTTTTTTTTAATTGTGTTGTATTTTTTTTATAATGTCTTTTTTTTTTGTATCATACATATAGTTTACTAAAAATAGTCTTAAGTCTTCTTACTAACCATTGTATGTTGTATGTTATGTACCTTGTTGTGCGAAATAAAGAATATTATTACTATTTCGGAAAACATTTTTGTTTCTCGCCTCTCCCATGGCCGAAAAAGAAAATATTAATTTTAAATGGGAGAGGCGGTAGTCCCCGACAAAAGAACAGTCGGTCGGGGTCAGGGAGTCAGGTTCAAGAACCGACGGACGATCCGAGCCGTATCGAGCAGCACCGCTTTCTGCATTTGTGCTGGAACCGACACGCCACAGAAATCCAACCGCCTCAAGTTGGTCGCGAGGCTGGTTGGAATTAACCCGTTCGCGGACAAAACAATTGGGATAATTTCAGTCGAGGTCACACCCCACATGTCGGTGATCTCGTGAGCCAGATCGAGATACTTCCGACGCTTCTCGGTTTCGGCTTTCACGAGGCCCTCGTCATGTGGGATAGTGACATCCACTAGAAATACCCTCGACTGCGACCGATCCCATACCACGATATCAGGCTTATTCGCTAGAATAGTCCTGTCCGTGATAACGAATCGGTCCCAATAGATTTTGGCTTGGTCGTTTCCTAGGATTGGCTCCGGCAGATACTTGTAATACGGCAGCCTCTGTTGCAAGAGTCCGTATTTCAGAGCGAGCTCCTGATGCAGGATTTTGGCTGCTTGGTTGTGTCTTTGCAAGTACTCAGTGTTAGCAAGAGCCGAACAACCGGAAACAACATGCCTAAGTGACTCTCCGGGACGGCCACATGCTCGACAGATTATTATTATAATACAAGACCGGCTTGGACTGACAGTTTTTCAAATGCAGCTGATCTGAACAATCCAGTTTATGCATGACAATGTCCCGAGATAGGTTTGCATCCATTGTATCAACACGTATCAGTAGCCGATAGATTGAGAACACTATACATGTTTGATCGGAAATCGCCCAAGTAGTGGCACAGACTATTTTGGGGGGTTTTGGACATAGCTTTTATAAACTCTCACTATCTGTAGCTCAAGCACTTATGACGTTGAAAGATGTTGGTAAGGATGCTGGATGCTGGACCATCAAAAAGATGCAAGTCGAATTAATTTACATTAAAAGATGTAAGATTGATCTTATATTGATCAGTTATTGGAGAGGTTTAATTATAAAGATCTAAAAGGTATGCCTTTTCCGAATATTGATACACATCAAGAGGGGAAAGTTAATAGTGATGATGTGCATCGTTATAGACAATTAATTGGTTCACTATTGTATTTGGTGAATAAAACAAGATTAGATTTGTCATTTTATGTAGGATATTGTAGTAGACATCAGGAGTGTCCAAATTTAAATGATTTTGCAAATATTAAGAGCATTTTTAGATATATTAAGAGTTCAATTAGTTCTGGTATTAGGTATGTTCGAGGGAATGATACAACTTTAAGAGCCTATTGTGATGCAGACTTTGCAGGTGATCCAGATACTAGAAAGAGTACGACTGGCTTTATTGTTTTCTATGCTGGTGGACTATTCATTGGTGCTCACGCAAGCAATCAGTTAAGGCTCTCTCCAGTACAGAGGCTGAATATATTTCTGCTGCAGAGTGTATAAAAGATTTATTGTATATTCAGAGTTAGTATAACGAAATTACAGGAGTATTACCTAAAACTGAACTGTATGTTGACAATCAATCTGCAATTGTTTTGATTAAGAATGGAATCCTGAATAGAAGAAGTAAACATATAGATGTTAAATATCATTTTATTAAAGAGAAAATTGTGCAGTATAAGATTGAGGTTTACTATTGTCCAACCAATGAAAATATCGCTGATATATTAACAAAAGGACTAGACAGAACTAAGTTCTTGCGTTTAAGAGATAGGATTGTGAGTGATCAGTGAAGTGTCTGTGAACTCTGTTATTAGATATGGGTCGGTACGCGTTTTTTCAATACCGTACCGTAAGCAGTTATCAATATCCAATAACGGTTTTCGAAACTATTTATTTCGATAACTATGTATTGGTGATACTGAGTGCAGATTTGTTGCGTTGTAGGTGTAGGCTAGTTGCATTGCTGTGCCTAGGCTTGCCACCAATTAAATTAAATTTCATTGAGTATTTGATAACTTTCAGTGTATTATATATAAGCTTGATAATTATACTGAAATACACAATATATACAGAAATACTAAGAAGTCTTTTTTCATGAGATAAGTAAAAAAATCATGAAAAGTAATAATTATCAAGTGCTCGCGATGGCAAAACAATTACGATACGACTAAAATAAAACACAAAATTATAAACAGGTGCCTCTTTCTCGAAATGAACCTTGGCCTTGACTTTATTATCTTTTTTCAATAAATGCATCTATTATGTAAACAATAAGGATTAAATTATCAGTTATTTTCGAAAGGAGGATGGGCGGAATTGGCCCCCCTCATCAACAGTAATGAAATGGTGTTTGAGTGGTTATCTTAGGGAGTACTTTATTTTTCAGTATGGCGACATCGACCAAATCAATGGGGTACTCATGGTTTTTAGTAATTAATGCAATTTTCGTTTAAAGACGTATTTAGAAAATATACGTCGTTATTATGTATAACAGTAATATAATGTGGTGCACAGTGATGGCGCAAATAAAAGCCCCGCGCCGCCCGCACCCTGCGCCCCCCGCACCCCGCGCCCCTTGCACCCCGCTCCCTTGCGCTTGCGACGCACTTATGTCAGTCGCTTCAGTTCTCTGTCGTGTGCGTCACGTATTTGATTTTTTGACCTGTGTTTGACCGGCTTTACAACTACAACCTCCGCTTGTTACCTGGACTGATCGATAGCTTTTCGTTTGACCCTATTGAGACAAACATATTTTAACAGAGCATTACCGAACATGATCGTCGATTTTAGAATCGCCGCAGGCATTATAAATGCACATTTTCCCGTTGCCGCTGATAACAGGCTTGCTTTGGAAATTCTAAATAACATACATGCTGAAATCAACAGGCCTAACCTGTTACGTGATTACGTCGAAATGAAAAACTTAAACCGACAAAGAGTGCGATTTGAGGCCATGGAAGCAGACATGCCGAATTTTGAAGAATTTCCACAGTTGAATGAAGACGACATCATTTTATTGGCGTTGGGAACTTACCATTTAAAACTGGCCAAGTCTTATTGTGCGGAACACTTGCGTGACGGATTGTACGTTATTGAATTGTATCGCGAAAATGAACTGGCTGATTTGGCCAGATGTAATATTATTTTACAGAACGCATGGCTAATTAGATCGCGTATACAATCAAGGCACGTAAGAGCGCGCACCTATTACTGTTATATATTAATAGATCGAAATGCTATTGACAGACGCGCTATTTCACATTATTACTGTACCTGCCTCACAGGGAGTCGCACCATAGGAAGTTGTGCGCATGTAGTGTCAATTATTTGGTACATGGCGATAGGTCGCCATACAGATTTTAATCTGCCAGCAGAGCTGTTAAATAATGTTATAATAGACGAATAATAGTATATTACATAGTTTGTTGTATTATTTATATAATATTGTTTGTTATATAGTATATTGTTATAATAAATAATATAGTTTCTTGTATTTTTATATAATATAGTTTGTTATTACTAGTAGTCACTTAATACCTCTCCAAATACATAGAAAATGTTTTATTTTCCTCATATATCATATCATATTTTTGTATTGTCATTGACGTGTTACACGTTTGTAATAGAACAAACTTATTTATGCTTCAAAACTTATGTTAAAATAAATGAGACAATTAAAAATTAATTATTTTTTTATTTTTTTAGCCTTTTCCCATCGAATTTTGTTCTATTTTTTTAGCCTTTTCCCATCGAATTTTGTTCTAGTTTTTTAGCCTTTTCCCATCGAATTTCCTAAAATAAATTATTAAAGTCTTATAAGGGGTCGTGTACGATCACATTGGCATAATTTTCATGTCTGTTGGTGGGGGGGGCCAGAGCCCATACATTTTTGCCCATTGTCCTTTGTAATTGTGTTATGTTTCGCTCTTGCACGTAGCATGCGTCATTATTCTTTCTCTGTCATGTCAAGTTCGGTATTTGTCGGCAACGCCCGGCTGGCACGCGGTACCGGACCGAATCGCGCGTCGCGTAACGCACGCACCTATTCGCGCAGCCGATAAAATAAAATAAATAGTTTAGCTCGATACATAGTTATTGCAGAATCGAATACCGTATTTCCGTTATTGCACCAATACATAGTTATTGAAACTATTTACGTTTTGAAACGCACATCTCTATCTGTTATAGAATAAGTAGATTTAAGGCGGTTTAGGCAATTAATTTGAAATTTAGTTTTAATCGTTATTATAATAGTAAGTTAGTCATTCAAATTATCTTTCTTGTCGTTGGGTGGGAAGTTCATTAAATATGGGTTTTAATATGATTTTAGAGAAGGTGAGTCTAATTTAAACTTAGAGGGGATGTTGATGATATTCTATAGAGTGAGAAATTTAAATTTAGTCTTTGGTTTGACATGTAATTCATATTTAACCCATATATGCCCATGAGGCTGTTAACGACCCAAAATACCTGCAATTCATTAAGTGCATCAAGATACGAATCAATGAACATTTTTGAACAAGTAATGCCATCTAACGATCGTATGGTGTACTACGTCTCTAATTAGTTCGATTTTTTATGAATGACTCGGGCGTGCTATCCGCAAATAACGATAGAAATGTCAGTTTGATTTTTCTTGCGAAAATTGTGCGTCGGTTCGTGGTAAAATGTAAGAATTTTTGTTCTTTACGTAATACATCATTCATGCATAATATGACAAGTATAATATATAATGAGATTACTTTTTATAATAATTTGGCTATTTACGGGTGTTTATATACAGTGCCCAACAGGCACATTTAGTCCATCGATCACAGGACAGTGAAGAAAACATTGAACCAGATCAAGATATCGCCACGACTTCTTCTAGTACATCTTCACCATCACCAGTCGTGACACGTTACACTACACCGTCGGATGCTACTCGAATACTCCAAGCACCTGCTAGACGACGACACGCAGCCGCAGATGAAACTGTTGACAGCCATGAACAAGGTAGACAACAGGTACATGCAGGACAACGCCGAGGGGTTCAAAGCAGGCCACGAAAATGGGTCAAGAAAGATTTATCCCCACAGCAAGATTCTTGGTCTCAACCAGCGCCCAGGTCAGTACTAACTCTGTACGCAGAAAGTGAGCCATTGCGTTTCTTTGAACTATTTTTCAATGAAGAAGTGATTACATACATTGTTAGACATTCTGTGATGTATGCTGTACATCAAAAACATAATACTAACTTCGTATTATCGGGAGATGACATGTATTGCTTCCTGGGGATTCTCATTTTGATTGGCTACGCACCTTTACCTAGGCGTCGGATGTACTGGGAGTCAAACGAAGACACTCACAATGTTCTTGTATCGAATTCCATGCGGCGAAATCGTTTCGAGGAGATCTTTCGATATTTACACGTAGCTGACAATGAAAATTTACGTCCAAGGGCTAAAATGGCGAAAGTACGTCCTTTGTTCGAATACATGAATGAAAAATTTATGACTTATGCACCTATCGAGAAAAACTTTAGTGTGGACGAGTCGATGATTCCATACTATGGCCGTCATGGATGTAAGCAGCACATTCACGGCAAACCCATACGTTTTGGCTTCAAAGCATGGGTAGCTGCTACTCGCTTAGGCTATTGCCTGCATGCAGATTTATATGAAGGGAAATCTGAACAGCGCACTACTGGACTTGGAGAACACGTCGTCCTAAAACTGTCAAACGCCGTCAAAATTCATTACCCCGAAACTCAGTTTTCAGCTTATTGTGACAATTTTTTTACCTCACCCTCTCTGATTTCTACAATGCAAGAAAACAACATAAAAGTAACTGGTACTGCTCGACAAAACCGGATTGACAAATGCCCCCTGAAGGACTATCTGCAACGACTGCAAAAATACTGCAATGCGGCAGAAGCAAGTGCCTGCGTTTGTCCGAAAGCATGGTGCAGAACACCTTATCCTGACTGGTCAAGTTCGTAAGCGATGTGCTATGTGTTCCAATAAAACAACAAAAATATGTCGGAAATGTAATGTTAATTTGCATGACAAATGTTTCGCAGAATTTCATGCATAAAAAATGATTCTCTTTTTATTCCATCGGCTATGTTATCTGCTACAACATTGACTGATATTTGATTTGTATTAATAAATATTTCATTATTTACTTCCTGGTATTTTGAATTACTTATTTGTATAGAACGAAACCAGTACTAATGCCTATGGGGTTGTTTTTGACCCACTAAAAAAAACACATTTCTAATACAAATTACTGAAATTTAATTAATAAAACCTTAAATAGTTACCAAAATACGTATTATTTCCAAAAATATCAAAATCGAAGGACCAAAAAGTTCTGGGCATATATGGGTTAAACGATATGAACTGTATTTGTAACTTTCGTTTCGGTAGATTTATGTACGATTCTGAATTTATAAGTTATTGAACCAAAAGAACATTCCACCACCATTCTGGCTCGAGATAAGCGATATTATAATTATCTTGGGCGTCCCCTTTAACCGTTGACTTTTCTGGAAAAGGTCGCAATAGGTATTTCTTTAGAGGTAACGCCGCATCTCCAAGGAGCACATACGGAGCTGTGATGTTAGAGCCCGGTAATACTTGTTCTTTAGGTATTTTTAGTCTTCCTTGTTCTATTGCTCTTCGAAACGGGCATTCCTCAAAACACCGGCATCGTTCTCTTTTCCATAAGAACCCACATCTATCATTACAAACTTATAATTTGCGTCAGTGACAGCTAACAACCCAATTGAAAAATATGATTTGTAATTATAATACATGGAACCACTGTTTTTTGTTTTTTTTATGCGAATGTGCTTTCCGTCAATACATCCGATGCAATTACGAAACTGCCATCTGTCCCAAAAACATTGCGCTATGTTTTTAAAGCTATCTTCTGAAGGTTCAGGCATGTGTTTCCTAATAAATTGAGTCCATATAAGTTTGCAAACTTGTGGTACGATTGTAGAAAAAGCAGATTTTGAAATTCTGAACGAGAAAGCGAGTTGCCAAAATTGTGTACCAGTGGCCAAATACCTGAAATAATGCAAAATATTAAGTAATAATTGCTTTTCTTTTTTCAGGTGAAATGGCTAAGAAAAAATGGAAAAATTTGAGAGACACGTTTAATAAAGAATTTAAAAAAATCCTAAATCACGTTCTGGGACTGGCGCCGATAATGAGCCGAAATATACATTTACACATTTTGAGGCCATGTCTTTTTTAAAATTAGTTCTAAAAACCCGACAAACAGAAGGGAATATTATATCAAAAGACTCCGGAAGCAATTCTATAGATCTGTCAGTGTATTCAGACACGGCTAGTCCGGAAGAGATTTTCAAAATGATCGTATCTGACAATGAAAAATGACAACACCCTGGTCCCTGAATCTGCGTCTATTTTAGAAGAAATACCACAGAACATGTCCATACATGACAACCTTCGACAATGGTGCCTACCCCTTTGTCCTCGTTGCCAGCTATCACAAGGCAAGCACAAAGAAAGAAAAGATACAAATCTCGAAGCATTTCTCGTTATTGAGAGAGAAAAAATGAAAATTCTTCCCGAAGATCAACCAGATAATACTGACGACGACCTTCTTTGGTTCAAATCAATATTACCTTACATGAAACAGTTGCCATCACTCAACAAATTAAATTTTAGAACGCAGATGCAGGAGCTTCTTCTAATTGAGCTGTCAAAGCTAAACCCACCACAATCCAGGAATGGTACCACAACCGTTTGCAAATCCGTTCAAATTCCATGCAGTTCAGAATAAGTTCCTATTCTGAATCGCTATAATTCGTACTATGACCGTACTTTAACTGAATAGAGTTTGTGCGTTAAATAAATTTAGCAACGTCTAACGTTTGTCTCTGGTCGGCATCTGGTCGGATTACAATTAAAATGATGGTGCGTTCCGAAACTTTTTATTGAAAACTACTGATTCTACCAGTTTTTGCAACGATATGAAATATGTTGAAATTAATGTAAAAGTTGATATTTTTGTCAAATATATTTAATTTAATAAAAAATAGATCTAATTTAAATCAGTATTAGCGTTGAAAACATATTTTGTATCTTTTTTCTGAGACGCAGACTGTGAAAAGTAGCTTTTTGAAAGCATTTCATGCAACATTGTCGGTGTTGTGATTCCTTCTGCCGGACTTTTTAAAATAATATAAGTTTCTTTTTCTTTTATAGGTTGTGTTTTGTGTTTCTTGAATTGTTTATCTCACTATAATGGCGTAAGTAATTAGTGTATTTTCTACTTATATGGTGTATAGGTATATGTAGTTGATACTTTATGTATAAACTGCGATTATCGTGAATCGCAACCACTTAACATACCATTGCTTTCAAGTGCTTTTTTATGCTTCAGAGTGGAACGGAGTCGCGCCCGTAGGATAACTTATGGCCAACTTGAGATGCTTTGGGAAGCGTTAAATCAAAACCGATCCCTTGCAACTGGTTACAATAAAACTGCTCGGGCGCGAGACAATTTAAAAAAGATGTGGGAAATAGTTGCCCAAAATCTTAATAACTTTGGTGATGGTGCAATGAAAGATGGGAAAAGCTGGTGTAAGGTATTGCTGTAGCCATATTAATTCTTTTATTTAACAGAGGTTATTAAATATGAGATTTAGCCATTCTATTTGGTAAAAATTTGAGCACAACCATGTTTCTTAATATGTTGATTAATTTAGTTTAGCTTTGTAGTAACAGCTTAGAATAGCACTACACCATTTCTTCCTGTGGGTATTGGCAGGAGGCAAATAAGGCTATTGGGGCTAATTAAGAAATGGTTGTAACTGGTGGATGCAGTCAGCACAAGGCCAGTTGCTATGGAAATCTCTGCGGAGGCCAATTTCCAGCAGGGGACTGTTAATTGACAAGTATATATTATATTAATTTATATTTCAACATTTTAGAAATAAACTCTGAATATATTTAGCAATGTATATAGTTACATTATTTAATTTTTTTCAGTATTGGAATGACTATAAGTCTAAATTAAAGCACCGTGTGGCTGCTATCCATACATCCCAACACAGGACTGGGGGTGGTCCATCAATAGCTAAACCCTTGTCTGAGATAGAGGAAAAATTTCTTCAACTTCTAGGTGATGGTTTTGGTACTGGTCTACCTTGTGTCAGAGTCGAGCCATTTGAGGCGGTAAGATTAATTTGATTTCATTTTATTAATATATTTTATGATTCCATGAAACAATTTATAATAAAAATTATCGGTTTCAGGTGGCGACAAATAGTGATGAGGTAATTGATTTTGCAGACATAGATGCAGCTTATTCAATAGAATCTCAGCCATCGGAGAGTATATTGAATCGAGATGCATCTATGATTGTAGATATCAGAACCATCAGTCCTCAGCCTGGACCTTCAACCAGACCAGATCCAGAAGTTGTTACAATTGACCAACCTCCGAATACAATCCAACATCCAAGCACCCCCCCCCACCTGTTCCACATAGAACTCATTATAGTACTCCCCATCCTTCACCCCATCGCTCTCCTCGACGCACTCCTCACACCTCCCCTCGGACACGACAGGGCACCCCACGCCAAATTTTACCCCAAAGAAGAAGAGCTCATCGAAGGGAGCCTCTGATGACCATGGAAGCAGCCCGTAGATCACTTGTGACAACTTCCTAGTTAAGAGCTCAATTATCACAGAGGAAAACTGTGGCTTTAGAGCAACTAGTTGAGGAATTACGGGAACTAAAACATATTATTGTAACCAGGTAATTATATTAGAATAATATTTTTACAACACAATAAATGCACAGAACCTTAAAATATTTTATAAAACCTAAAGCTAACTCTATGGGCAATAAATATTACACTGAACTATTGCAAAAATAAAGAAAGCACTTTTTTTCGCCATTTCATGGGGCATGTGAAATTAATATAAATAGCACACAGAATGCCCGAAATGTGAAAAATCAAAATAAATTAAAAACTCTAATGTTTCAAATAACATGAAACAATTTATAAATCACAGCCAAATTTTAGATATACTTTTAACATATTGAATACATATCAGTACTTCATAATCAAATATAGGACTGTTTTCATAGATATAATTTAGATATAAAAGAAATAACTTCAGTACAAATCATATTATTCTGAATAATATGTGGCTAACTCATAATGATAAATTTCAGGTTGTCCGTGTCTCCCACAAACGTTGGATGAGTCTGCTACGAGTTGTTATCCCAAGTTGGAGGTCAGGGTTATTATGACCCAGGCCAATTGCAGTATGGGCCATTTCATGCTGTAAGGTAGCTTCTTGAAGTGCATCTTCATCTCTTAATTGCATCACTGGAAGATTGCCTCTATTGCAAATGTTGTGCAAAATAACACAAGCATTAACAATAGAAGCAGCTACCCCTGGAGAATAGTGCAATAACCGATGTACTAACAGGCACCTAAACCTAGCTTTTAACAGACCAATTGTCCTTTCAATTATGTTCCTGGTTTTAATATGCTTTTTGGTGTAATAAAGTTCGGGAGAGTCAGGCAAAGCATCAGTAATTTGAACCATCATATATTTCCTTTGAGGATAGTCGGAGTCAACTGGAAAATGTAAAATGTGTTTCTTTATGTACATAAGTGAAGATGAATGTAATGTATATATTGTGAATTTAACACACAGAAAAATAGATGTATAATAGTTGTGCTTTTGGCTTTAGATTTATGTTTCATTATGGATATATAGTTGTTATTGTGTTATTTTTATTCCATGCCATTTTCTTTTAGAAAATCTGGTAAATGTATTGCTAAAACATGTGAAAAATATTTTTATACTTTATGCTTTTATTTTATTAATGTTTTTTTTTGTTCTACAAGTTGTACATATCGCACCTCCGTTCAGATAGTGACACAACTCAAAATACCAAAACTTACATTTCTCTTTATTTTTACATTTTTACAACTGAAAATAATAGGCATGATGACAACAAGTAAATTTCATTGAAATAATTTGTGTGTATATTATTACAAAATTCCCTATTCTAAGACTCTGATTTTTTTCATGATTAAAAGCAAGATGAATATTATAATCGATAAAATAAAATCGCTAAATACGGCAATCCATGAAATGTTGAACGCCAATCAGAGCGCATGACGTCACGTTAGAATTCTTTCTCTTTGTTTACATTTGAATTACATACATACATACATATACTCACGGCTATAATTTTCTACGTGTTTTCTATTTTATTCGTTTCTTACTATTTTATTTCTGAAGTTCCAATCGTCCGTATCGTTTTAATTTAAATGTTACCTGCTAAATCAGAAAAATCAGGGGAAAACCTTTGTGTTAGTGTTCCCTCATCACCGTTGTTGGGTTCTTCATCACAGACTAGAATTAATTCAAGATGGCAGAGAAAATAACCCTAAGCGTTCTCACCAAATTCATAAAACCTTATAGTGGTGACCGTGAATCTCTGCCAGCCTTTTTAACAAATTGCGAAAATGCAATCTCTCTAGCGACAACGGAACAGCAGAATTTTATGTGTAAATTTATACTTTCCCAATTAGAAGGGAAAGCTCAATTAGCATGCAGTTTAAAAACATTTAATTCGTGGAGTGAGATTAAAACATTTCTTAAAACCACTTTTGGAGACCAGAAACACTCCACACATCTGTTAGTGGACTTACAAAATTGTAAGCAACTTAGTAACGAAGACGTAACCCAATATTCACTTAGAATTGAAATTTGCTTAACTAGGTTACAGTCTGACATTCAATTTTCCTGTGAAGATAAAAATCAATTAGCGGGTCGTTTAGCTGCTATGGAAGACCTAGCTCTAAATACATTCTTATTAGGCATGAACCATAGTTACTCACACATTGGTCGGTGTAGGAATCCCAATTCCTTATCAGAAGCAATCACTCATGCCATTGAGGAGGAAAAGTTATATAACCTAACCCGAATCTCTTATAAACCTCCGAATTCTCTGCGTTGTAACATATGTAATAAACCAGGGCATACAAGCTCTTCTTGTTATAAACGGATAAATTATTTCCGACCTGTTAATTTTAATAATGTCTCTAATATTTCTAATGGTGCCCCAGCCAACACCTCTAAACCTCCTAATTTTAATCAAATTATTAGTTGCGCCTATTGTAAAAATAAAGGTCATTCAATTAGTGAATGCCGTAAGTTGCAATACAAAAATAAAACGCAACAACAAGCGCACTCTTCCAATATACTAAGGCTAGCGTTAATACTATTGAACATGATTCTAATAATTTAAACTAAATAGGGTTTCGGTTCCGTGTCTGCCGGAACCAATTAATTTGGTGAATGACACGATTATTTAACAACCTTGCGTCCCTGAATTATTAAATGCGCAAGTTTCCGACAGTATTGTACCACTGTCTACCCCTCGTGTCCCTGCTTTTTCTAATGCACGAGTTCCCAAAAATAGTATGTCTCAACGTTCACCTTGCGTCCCTGAATTATTAAATGCGCAAGTTTCCGACAGTATTATACCACTGTCTACCCCTCGTGTCCCTGCTTTTTCTAATGCACGAGTTCTCAAAAATACTGCGTCCCAACCTTCACCTTGCGTCCCTGACTTATTAAATGCGCAAGTTTTTCCTAAGGTTGTGCCTCTGTCTGCCCCTCGTGTGCCTGAGTTATCTAATGCACGAGTTTTAAACAATAACACATCTGATTCTTCAACTTGCGTCTCTGAATCTTTATCTGCGCAAGCTTCCCATAATGCAACTTGCATTTAGTCGAATGTAGCACCAGGCTCTACCGCATCGCATGTGGATCAAGTTACACCTTGTAAACCACAGAGCGAAGAAAAAGTTCAGACAGGACAACATAATTATTCTAAGTTTTTATTACCTCAATGTTTTAATAGTGTAGACTCTTGTGTGAAGAGTTATAAAGTTAATAAAATACATAGTAAAATATCACTACCCCACGTTTATTTAAAAACTAATTATAATGAAAAACCCCTCTGTTTTCTCATCGACACGGGTTCTTCCATTTCTATTATTAAGTATTCTTGTTTAAATAATCCTATTTTATCTACCGAAAAAGTTAAATTACAAGGATTAAGTGATAATGATTCATTTTGCGAATCTCTAGGCTCTATTGAGTTATATTTTAATTACGATAATGTAGAATTTAGATTTATATTCCATACAATTAATGACTCCGTTAACTTAAATTATGATGGAATAATAGGAAGTGATTTTATACAAAACTTTAACATAGATATTCAATATTCAAATAATACTTTAATTTTTAATAAGTTGACTATTATACCTTTTTGTTTTAGCAAATCTGCTTATGTTTTACCTCCACGTTCCGAGACAATAATAGAATAGTAGTAATACGTCGGCAAGTAATATCAGAGATATATTTGCAGATTACTTTATCAATGAAGGAAAAGTCTCCTGGCAACACCGATATATAATTAATTAACTAAACTCAAGGTTTTAGGTTTTTGATGTTATTTGTGAATTAAATAATTATGCTTATATTAATAAAGTAATGATGCTTGTATAAATAAAATAATGAACCAAACACATACCCGCCTCTTTTCTTTCCTCTCCGCTCAAATTTTCGTAGTTAGGTGCCAATTCCTTCAAAATATCTCTCCATGCAGCCTCCCTCGCGTCCCTGTTTTTGTATAATTCATTGCGTTTATCCCACAAAACGGGCCGCAGATGAACTTCAATGATTACTCGTTCTGTATAGATTTTCATTTCGGTAGTACAATAAGGCGCGTGAATTAAGATATTGAGACCAAAGACTTTAATAAAAAATATATTTATTTAATTTGGACAGCATAACGGCTAATACAATAATGTCTTATTCTAACTTAAATGCTAGTTTATATAATAAAAATAACCCTTAGTTCAGCTAAACCAATACCTAGCAAAGTGCTGATGGTTACTTGCTGACAAATGAATAGTGGCTAGGGGCGTCAATCATAACTCCCCCCTCCTTAAGAGTGAAATTATCCGAAGGCTTTTCTAGGGAAGGCTTCGGAGAATTTCGCCTATTACAATAGGGTTTTATTTTATTAACTGATATAACAGATACGGCAACAAATACAATTAAATATAAACATATGGTCCATGAACTTATATCATTTTTCACTGAGAAGTCCGAATCACTTTCACTTTTAGTAAATTTTGCGTTATTCGACAGTTCTTTTATGTCACGAAAGTCCACATTTGTCAAATCTATATATTTATCTTCTTTCTTGAGCTGGTGTTGCTGGCTGATGTGTGGCATCTCTACTATGGGCAGGTCTAGTCTGTCGGTGGCCGCGTTGATCGAAGTCCTGATTGAGAATTCTCCAACTTGAGTTCTGCAGTTGTTATTGGGAGTCATAATAAAGGTCCCCTGTACTTTCCGTTTGTAGGCTTGATCGTCGCATATTTCAGTTATAATTGTGTCTTTCTTTACGTAGATTAACCAATGACTTTGGGTGATGGTTTGGATCTTAGTATCTTCTATGTGGATCAGCTGTTGATGACATTTTTCTGGGTCTTTCATTGTCATTATTTCTTCTATGCAGGTTTCAGATGGGTATGGGGCGAGGTTGTCATCGGAGCATAAATATTTTCCTTCTTCAATCTCCTCGCAGGGGTTGGCTACTGCACTGTATTTCAGACTTTTCACTAAAAGGTAGGGATAGGAAGGTATGATAACATGGGTTTGGTAGGTTATTGGGTTCCATATAGGCACAGGGATTATTTTATAATAAATATATACATCTGGTTCTACCAAAGGTACTGACAATAAAAATACTACGTTTTCGTCTTTAATGTATGCCTTAATATCTATACATCTTTCTAACTTTATAAGATTTAACCTATTTACTTTATATATTAAGTGAGCATTTTTCTCTATTGTCCCCAACATCTCAATTAGTTCCGTAGAGTTAACTATTGACTGATGTAAAGTATGGAGTTTGCTAAATGCAATGGCTGTTTCAGTTTCCTGGATGATATTAAATATAGTGCGAAAATTATTTAGAATTTGGTAAAGATGGTTTATTAACGAGACAATATTTTCAATGCTTTCCTCTTTATAATTTAATTTTTGTATTTCTCTAGTCCTGTTTTTTAACATCTCGATATTAGAATTTAAACTTTCTGACACATTTACCATTCCGTCAAAAGCTTGAGTAATTAACGTCATCTTGTTTTCGACAGAGTGTTCCCGATGTTTTAATTTATTGATTTCCATGTCGAAGTGGTCAGCATCGTCTTCATCCAGATTGCCTGTTATGACTTTTACCAACTTCCCAAGGGGTTTGAAAATGGCTCGCTTATTGAGTCTGTGATTAGGTACAATTTGCTTAATTCTATTGTTACACATTATAATTAACGTTTCTATTTGTATACTAACACCATTTAGTTCTACTGCAAAATTACTATTATTACTGTTCTTAATTATCATATTTATTTCATTAAATATAACTGTATTCCTACTTATTTCCTTTATAACTAGATCTAGATTAACTTTCTTAACTATAGTCCATGTGTTATTCTTCTTCAGTGCTACTCCAATCTTCAGAGGGGCAATTCCCGGGTTCGTACTGAGATCCACTAGCTTCATGTTGTGGACTTGACTCGCTAGTGTAAGAAGTACTAGCCACGACCTGTGGAGGACGTTTTATGTTCTTAATAGCTACTCTTGTCTTTCTTTTATTAAGTTCCACTGGTAATATGTTATTTGTTTCGGGGCCTATTACTTTAGCTTTTTCGAATCGTGGTTTATTTTTGGCTTTCCTAGTTCTTGTTGTTTTCATAAATACTGTGTCTCCTGGGTTAATATTTGGAATCACTTCGCCTCCTCTTTTGTTCCTTACGTTAATTTTGTTCTCTTTTAGTCTATCCGCGACATACTCGTAAAGTACTTTTAATCGTTTTCGATGGTCTTGTACTAGCTTTTGCATTAGATTACAGCTTCTATCAATGTCAAACAAGTTTCCTGCATCCGTATTTCCAAACACGACCTCAAAGGGTGTAAAATCTGTTGCTGAATGAATTGAGTTGTTGTATGCCATAATCGCATATGTCATAACTGAGCAAGCATCCATGTCACTTTTCTCATATTTGGCTAAGCGATAAATTTCATTTATTGTTGAATGAAAACGTTCGACTATAGCCATTGAGCTGGGGTTATTTGGTGTTCCTATGTGGATATCAATTTTATATAATTTCAAAAATTCTTTTAGTAATTCATTATTAAATTCAGTGCCAGAGTCGCTATTAATTTTTCTCGGTAATCCATACATGCTGAAATATTTGATGAGTCCTCTCACTACTTCCGGTGTACTTCGGTTCAATATGTGTATTGCCTGTCCTAATTTACTAAATGCGTCTACTAATGTTAAATAGTATTTACCTTCCATAAATAATAAGTCAATGAATATTTCCTGAAATGGAGAGCTCTGATTCTGTGTCAGTGGAATAAATGGTTTGATGGGTTTTCTTTCATACTTCATTTTTTTACATGGTTCACATGCATTTATAATTGCAGTGACGGTTTCTTTCATATTTTGCCACCAATATTGTCTTTTGATTTTCATCAAGGTTTCGTTTATCCCTCTGTGGCATGTTTTCCCTTCATGGTACTTTATAACTACTTGTTTTTGATCATATTCCGAGTCTGTTAAGTTAACTATTCTTTCTGTACATTCTATTAAGTTACAAGCGCCTTTTCTAAATAATTTGATAATTATATTCGCAAACGCTCTTCGAAACGCTGGGTCTTCATAATAAATATAATATTTATGTTTATAATCTATGTATTCTTTGAGGAATTCTTTAATAAGTTCTTCGTTGTTTGTCGGCATATGTACTTCTAAGATTTTCTGTTTATTGTTCGAGATATCCTTAACCGACAGTTTATCGATAAGCCATGTATACACTAGGATCTGTTTAGGTTTAGTATCAATTGCCTCTTGTAAAATGGGTATACCATCATGCTCTCTATTCGAAACGGAATTAGCTGTCACACCATCGTCTGAAATCTCAACTAGTTCTGGTTCTCTTCCTTTTGCTCTGCGTGTTGTTACATTGTCGAATGCTGAATTGTTTTCCCCAACGCTTGACTGTTTGTCATCTAATATATGTTGGCCGACTTCCAGATTATTTTCGTCTAATTCTTTTTGGGCTGTTTCTTTTACATACTCATCTACGTCGAATTCTCGTTCTAATGCCGGTGCTATCTTCTTCTGTTTTTTCTTTCTCTTGGTAACATTTTCATCATTAATTTCCTGAATTATTTCCTCCAGCCTTTCATCATCATCATCTATATTTACCAGAATTGAATCTAAATCATCCAACACATTTACTTTTATTCGGGAAAGACCATCAGAGTTTGTATTTTGGGATCCTTTTTTGTATTTTATTTCCATATCATATTCGGCTAGTTTAAGTCTCCAGCGTGTAAGCCTACAGTTAGGTTCTTTTAAATTATACCACCATTCTAATGCCTTGTGGTCTGTGTAAACCATAAATTTTCTGCCATATAGGTAAGGCCTGAAGTGTTTGACCGCCCATACTACTGCGAGCATTTCCTTTTCAGTAGTAAAATATTTGACTTCTGTATCGCTTAGTGTCCTGCTTGCATAAGCAATGGGTTTGTCACTGCCAACTGTGCCCTGAGATAATACTGCCCCTATTGCAAAATCGGATGCGTCTGTTGTTAAAATGAATGGTTTTTCGAAATCAGGAAATTGTAGCAGTGGAGCATTTGTTAAAATCTTCTTACATGTTTCAAAACTAGCTTTAAAGGCTTCATCCAAAATAATTTTCTTATTCTTTTTTAAACACGCTGTAAGAGGTTTCGTTATCCGTGCAAAATCTTTGATAAACTTCCGATAATATCCGACTAATCCTAAGAAACTTTTTATTTCTGTTGTTGTTTTTGGCAGTGGAAATTTTAACACTGCATCTATTTTATCATTGTTTGGTTTCAAACCTTTACTGGTTATAGTATGACCTAAGTATAAAACCTCTTTTCTCAAGAAATGTGACTTATCCAATTGGACTTTCAAGTTGGTATTTCTGAATCTATCAAAAACTGCTCTTAGCTTTTTCACATGTTCTTGCAAGCTTTGTGAAAAGATTATGACGTCATCCAGGTACACCAGGCAGTGAATTCCTTGAAGACCTCTAAGCACATTGTCCATTGCCCTTTGGAATGTTGCTGGAGCTGTTTTAAGGCCAAACGGCATTCTGTTGTATTCATAATGCCCAAAAGGTGTACTAAACGCTGTTTTTGGTTTGTCTGCCTCTTCTACTTCCAGTTGATGGTACCCAGATGCGAGATCTAGGGTAGAAAAGTACATACTTTTGCCTAATAAGTCAAACAAGTCGTTTATATTCGGCAAGGGATATTTATCATCGATGGTGATTTCGTTGAGTCTCCTATAATCTACGACCATCCGCCATTTCTTCTTGCCAGATGAGTCAGTTTTCTTCGGTACAAGATGTACCGGTGCACTCCAAGGTGAATACGATTCTCTAATGATGTTGTCATCTAATAACTTCTCTATTTGATTTTTTATCTCCTTGACTTGGATATGCGGGTAGCGATGTCCTTTAATATTGATAGGATCTTCGTTCTTAGTCCTAATCACATGTTTCACTTCGTTACTGAATGACAATGGTACTTGTTCGCAGTAAAAAATGTCCTTGTACTCGCGGCATAAGTTTTCGATTATAGTTTTCTCTTCATTATTCATGTGATCTAATTTCAATTTTTCTAAATTTTTATCGAGACAAATATTCAATTCACTATTTGTTAGATTAACTTCTATTTTATTCATATTATTATCTAATAAGGTATCCTCATACGGTTCTACTATAAATGGAGCAGTCACAATAAGAGTTTGTTCTATATCGGAACAATTTTGAATTACGGTTGATGCGAAACCGTCAATACAATTAACTAACGCGCAGGGCATTCTAATCCCATCCTGAAATTCTTTGAAATCTAGAATAGCCTGTCCATTTAGGATATTTACTGGAAGTTTTACCCTTTTCTCGCAACGTGGGGGTAAGGAATAACTTTCTCTTAATGGAGGAGAATAGATAATAGGTATAATAGTGTTTTTTGTAATTAATTGCAAGTTGTTCATATCGATTGAGGCTCCTAGTGACATTAGTAATTCACTACCAATTAGGCCATCATATCGATTATCTACACTATAAATATAAAATTTATGTTCAAGTGAAGTCTTAAAAATATACGGTAACTTAATTAAAACTACTTCATTATGTCTACTTGATGCGTGAGTGCTGATCACTTCGAATGGCTCAAACAACTTATTCTTTTCATAATACTTAGATGCTAATTGCGGACTAATAAACGATCTAGTACTTCCAGTATCTATCATAAAAATAGCGTTAAGTTCTGGAACCCGTATATGGGGAAGGTTTAGTAACCGTGTACAATTAAGTTTTATTTTTTCGGTATAGTTGAGGCGATCATGAAAAAATTTTCGACTCTATCATAACCAGCATTAGAGTTATTTTGTTCCATTCGGTAATGCGAGCTATGTGGCTGAGGTGGTAAAGTTTCATCCGTATAATTCACGCGTCTAGAACTTGCCGTACGCATAGTAACATCAGTGTTGGAATTCGATGCTGACGGTGTATTATTTTCACGCGCATAATTATTCGTAAAATGCTGGTTGTTTATATTGCGCGGCGACGATGCGCGAGGAAACGGTGACCTAGATAAGTTCGGATTCGAATTACCCTGATAAGAACGGTTGACATTCCTTAACTGTTGTGAATTAGATTGGACATTTGAATATGGATTAACGTTTGCACTATTCGGTGCAAATGTACTTGATAACCTCGGTTCGTTACTCATACGACGATTAAAGTTGTTAAATGATCTTGATGATGAATGTTGATGATTTTCCGAATACTGATTTGTTGGACGGCTATGCTGTAAAGGCATGTTATTGCTCGGGTAACGATTCCTAAATAAACTAGAGTTTGGAAGAGCAGATTGGGGTCTATTATTAAACCTAGAATTTCTGCTATCGTAAACTGTCTGAAAGTTTTGTTCTTCCAGGACAGTTTTCAACGCATCTTCCAAAGTATCATTATTCCTAAGCCTAACTAATCTAACTAAATATTGGGGTAAATTATATAAGAACACATTTAAAGAGCAATGATTATATATAGCTTGCTTGGCTTTACGTATATTAGCGTCAAGGATGGTCTCGTTCATTTTTGCAAACAGTATACTACGTGTTTGTTGAATCCTGTTACAAAATTCTAAATAACCTTCGCCTTTATTAATTTTTAACGATTCTAACTCTAGGGAAAGACATTCCTCTGACCTTGGGTCGCCAAAGTATTGATTGAGTAATTCTTTTAACGTATCCCAATTCGCAATTTCGTCCATATCCCTTTCCCCAACTAAATTTGCTGCTTCGCCTACCAACCTGCTAGTAATTACGTGGTATAGATATGTCATTTGAGCACTACCCCCTTGGAATGTTTGTAGAATATACTCGCATTTTTTTATGAATAATGGTAATAACCTTGTGTCACCATCGAAGACTGGAATGATTTTTACCATCTCCATGGGAACTCTGGTTATTTCTTCCATTTTTAAACCTGAATAAATCACGGAAAGTAAACCTAATATGATTACCAAATAGATCTAGGTAGTCTAACCTAACAATTACTTGCCTAATGCCTTACTATGTTTTACCCTTACTTCGTTATTAATACCCTATAACACCAGATGTATTTATCTAAATATAAAACAGAACAAGGAAAAAAGTGGCACAGGAAAGTGAAAAGTTTTACTCACAGGTTTGTAGCCTTTCTCATGTTCTGGATTACTGCTGCGTTTGCCTCCAATGACTGCTCTGCTTCTTGATCACTCGCGACGCGGATACTTTGGTCTATTCTTAATAAATTTATTGGTTCGGTTATTCCCGATTTACGCGTTGAAACGACCGCCGATTGAGTAGCGTACAAAATAACGTTAGAATTTATAACGTAGCCGACCCAAAAGACCTACGGGAACCTAACGGCTGCGCCAATTAAGATATTGAGACCAAAGACTTTAATAAAAAATATATTTATTTAATTTGGACAGCATAACGGCTAATACAATAATGTCTTATTCTAACTTAAATGCTAGTTTATATAATAAAAATAACCCTTAGTTCAGCTAAACCAATACCTAGCAAAGTGCTGATGGTTACTTGCTGACAAATGAATAGTGGCTAGGGGCGTCAATCATAACTCGTGCGCCCCGCTCAACTCTAAAATGGGCACTGAAGTTGTAGGCAGCGCTTACTAGCCGTGTGTAGGTCCGGCTCGGTGGATTCAAATGATTCGAATCCCTGCGTGAACCTGATTGGCCTAACCGGCCCCACTCTTTCTTATCAGGTGCAGGTTCGCTTAACCGGGCCGCTCCGCACCGGCTCGGTTTTATTGTTTTCGAACAACAGGCTCAGGCATCAGGTTCAGAATCGGTTCGATTATTACCGTTACATTTGCTTTGCTTGCTGAATGTGAGAGCGAGACAAGAATGTAATACAATTTGAACTCGGGAGACAGAGACGAAAAGAGAGTTGTCCTTTTTTGTTCTTTGTTTGCCAATTTCGTTTAATAGATTTATCAATCTTTTCATAAATAATGGTGTTTATAGTGATATTATAAATATGATAGTGTTTTATGTTGTGTCACTTTCTGATTTGCATATATTTATGTGTAGATATTGTTATAAGATGTTGTTAAGATGTTTCTAAATATTATTATTTTTTTACATATGGATATTTGTATGTTAGCGAACCTAGCCTGTACACAAACAGAATCATTATACATATGAGTTAATTGATTTTTACATGTATGTCAACAGCAATCGTTATGTTCCGCGAAGTAAGCGTGGTATTTTTTGGTTGTTTGTTTCAGTTCCGAATTTCTTAACCGAGCCGGATTCGATAAGCGGTCCGGCCCGGTTAAGAGGATTCAGTACCGGAACTGAGCCTGAACCTGGTGATTCGAATCCCCTCGCGGAGCTGGATCTACCCAAGCCTAGCGCTTACGCATGCGGATACCCCGCACCGGGGTGACGCCCCGCACAGCGCCCCGCGTCCCGCGTGCGTTTATCACGCTTTACAATAGACACCTATATGAAATTGTTCTTTGCCGATGCTACGCATGCGGTCCAATCCCGCGTGCGTGAGCAAATCCGCGTGACACTAAAAGCGCCCCAAATCCTTAATGTATGAGCTATTAAAAAGGTATTTTATTTCATTTTCTATGTATGTATCTCTTTGGTCGAACTTTTAAAATAGTAACCGATCACCGTCCCTTAGTATGGTTATTTAATGTCAAAGACCCAGGCAGTAGACTCATCCGTTGGCGCCCCAAACTCGAAGAGTATGACTACGAGATAATATATAAACAAGGTTGTCTCAATTCTAACGCTGATGCGTTATCTCGTTGTCCCGGTAAAGCAATTGTTAGGAAAAATCTTAAAAATGTATCTTATGAACAGTACTTCAAGTCCCAGTTTACTAAATCTTCTACTTTTAATACTTTAATTGAAGAGCATACCGAAAGTCTTCATTTAACTAATAATAAATTAATTGCGTGTGCCATGTCTATTGACTTTGATAACTCTATGCCTTATTGTGAGCAACTACTCTCACTGATCGATAATTCTGCTGACTTCTTATCAGCCGAACGCGAACTTCTCACTGTTAAAGCAGTAAACACTTCTAATAATAAGATAATAATTTTCATGTTTACTAAAGTTCATCATTACGACGAAACTAGTTATAGGTCTATATATAATCTATTAGTATCTTTACGCAATTTTATTTTAAAGGAGTATCCAGACGAAAGAGAATTGTCTATATCAGAGTTCACTGAACCATTTACTAAGTTATCTTACTCTAAAATTTATAATATGTTATCTTTTGTTTTCGATAATACGAATATTAAAATACATGTTTATAAAAATAAGTTAATTTATCCTACTCCCGCTGAAGTGCCTAATATATTAAGGGAAAACCACGGCACGACTATTGCCGGTCACCCCGGAATAAAGAAAATGTATAGTAGGATTAGGGAAACATACTATTGGAAAAGTATGAGAGCTGACATCGAGAATTATGTAAAAGACTGTCAGTTATGCAAAATTAATAAACCACTTCGTTCTTGCAACAAAGCTCCAATGGTGATTACTTCTACTTCAACCAAGCCATTTGAAAGGCTTGCCTTAGATATAGTTGGCACCCTACCTGAAGCGGGTCTTCAAAAGTTTAAATTTATTCTCACTCTGCAGGATGCTCTTACCAAATTCTCTTGTGTTTACCCAATGATCACCTCTACCACTGACGAAGTAGCAAGAAACCTTATTCATTTCATATCCCTATTTAGATTTCCTAAAATGATCTTGACAGATCAAGGTACTTGTTTCACTTCCGAGCTGTTCAAACAGCTAACCCAAATTCTTAAGATTAAAAGTCTTTACTCGACTCCATATCATCCGCAAACCAATGGTGCCCTTGAACGTAGCCATGCGACTCTTCAGGAATATTTAAAGTCTTTTGTAAATGAAAATCAAAATGACTGGCATTGTTATTTAGCCACAGCTATTCTTTCATACAATACTACTCCGCACTGTACCACTCAGTTTACCCCATTCGAATTGTTATATGGTTATAAACCCACTATTCCTAGTTCTTTATACAGTAATGATGACAACACTACTTATCAAGAATATATTCGCGCATTACAATATAGAATAAAGTTCAGTCGCGATAAAGCCATTCAAAATATATTAAAAAGTAAATCTGATTCTAAACGTTATTATGATAAATCGAGTCGTGAAGTTTCTTATAAAACAGGCGACATGGTATATTTAAAACACCATCACCGCTTAAGAAAAGCGTTGTCTCCCGTATGGAAAGGTCCATTTAAAATAGTTAAAGTTCACGGGAAGAATAATGTTAGTTTATGTATTAATAGGAAATATGTTAAGTACCATGTTAATGAAATTAAACCGGCTAGTAGTAATTAGTTTCATAATGTTATATTTTAAGTTTACCGATATTTAGTTAGTTATTGTATTTTCAGATTACTGTCATTCCCGTCTATGGTTTTCTCCGAATCAGAGATAAATACTATAAGTCATAGCCCAGGAATATACTTCGATGAAACATCGAACATATATTTTTATAACGATTACGTGAAAATAATAACACATATCGATGTTGTAAACCTAAATCCGTTTATGTCTCGTATTGAACATATGTATAAGAATATAATCGAGTTTTGTTCTAAAATAGATACCTATAATATTATTAACTGTAACGATATTTTAAACCCTATTAGCATACTATTAGAATCTAATTTCATTAAGCTAGAATCATTATCTCATATTATTTCTAATAATAAACCGAATAAGATTAAACGATCTTTAGAATTCGGCGGTGAAATTCTTAAGTTCTTTTTGGCACTTTGGACGCAGACGATGCGCGTAAATATGATGCTGCCATTGAATCATGTAAACACAGTGAAACTGAAATTTTAAATTATTAAAAGATAATGTTCACGTGGTAAAATCCACATTAACTTCATTCAATACAACTATTCCTCGTTTAGATCGAAACGAAAAAAATTTAAATTCTCAAATTAACCAATTTAATGATATTGTAAAAGGTATTCAAAAATTAGATGATCAGTTATTCATAATTACTAGGATTAATACTTTTAGCAATGTAATTGAAAGTTCTTTATTAAGTATTTCTAATTTACTCGATACTATATTAAATGGAATATTTTTTTTTAAGTCTAACATTTTACACCCGTCTATTATAACCCCTAATAGCTTATTAAGATAATTAATGAATATTAGTAGTTCTATGAATAAACGTTTTGATTTTCCAGTACCCTTAAATTTAGAAAATATTCATATAATTATAGACGTATCAAAACTTACTTCATACTATTTTAATAATAAGTTAGTTTTTATTTTAAAAAATCCTATGATAACTCCTATTAAATATACATAACATAACATAAACGTTCACGCCGTTTATCCCCGAAGGGGTTGGCAGAGGTACCAATACTTCTGAACTCACATGGCAAGCGCCATCTAGTTTCCAGAGAAAATAAATATACCTTATATAAAAGTATACCTCTGCCTACACCGCACAATGAAAACTTGCCTAATACATTCGCTATGATTCATCCAACCACAAGGTTTATTGCAATGACAGACGATAAATTGAACTATGCACTATTAAAAACTATAAATGATTGTAACATTATAAATAATTTTTATTCAATCTGTCCATCTGTTTCAATCTTATCTTCTATAAACAACCCGTCCTGCGAGACGAAATTGCTTACCGAAGTAGTTCTGTCCATTCCAGTGGAATGCGATTATCAGTTGTTGTATGGTCAAATTGATATTTGGCAAAGGCTTAATAATAACAAATGGATTTATGTTCAATCTTCCAAAAAGAAACTAACTGTTAAATGTTCAAATGTTATAAATGATTATATTGTCACCGGCACAGGTATAGTAAAACTCGATGAAAATTGTATTGGTTATTGTAATACTATTCAACTTGTTCCTTCTACCTCTAAAACAATGTTAATTCAAAACCAAATTCATATAGACTTCGACATTACAAATGATGATTGTTGTAAAAAGGATGTTATTAATCATACTGTACCACTGCTCTCATCTATAAGTTTAAGTAATATTGACCTAGAGTCTTTTAATTATGCCTCTCACCAATTAAATAACTTAGAGAATAAAATTAACAAAGCCGAGGAGCAGTCCCATATTGTAAAATACGGTTCATATTATTCAGGATTTACTTATTTTCTTATTACATCAATTTTAAGTTTCATAATTTTTAAGACAATTAAATATTTGTATAAATGTAATAAATCTTCTAGCTGTTGTGTCCAAATATACAATCAATGTTATAACAATAAAAAGCGACACTTAAAGAATAATATTAGTAATTCTGTTGAACTTAATGATGTTTCAGAGTCATCTCAAAGTGAAGATATTTCTATTAAATCTTTACCGAATATCCCTTATAATTCTAAACGTAATTTAAGTAACTTTTAAGGGAAATGTTTTATGTTTTGTTTTATTATAATTTAGTATAAGTTTTAATGTTAGCAGAGTTTATCTTTTAATGTTCTAATTTTTCACTGTTTTTAACTTCGCTCATCCCTAAAAGATAAGCTCCGTTTTATGGGGGGAGGTGTTATGAATATCCCCAGTACTAAACTAATGCTGACCTAGTATTTCATATAGTTAATAAAAGCATTGTCTCCACCATCTTTCAGTCAGTCAGCCATCAACCGTCATACAGTTCACTTGTAAATTTTATCTTAATTTTGTATTGTTCTCTTTGTGTTCTATTAAACCTTTCAGCAGTACTTTGTATTTTTTTTTAAAAAGGACCTACGGAGCGCCATCCTAACAGAACGCACGCTTTCTTTGTTCGGTACCTGAGTGAGAGACATTAGAAAGGGATGGAATGCAGTAATTCGTTAGGTTACCAACCAATAGATTGATATCTTTTGCCTAGTACTGCACGATATTGTCCGTGTTGTCTCTGCGGTGAGCGATTGTTTTGGATTCTATGCGTTTGAACATCACTGAATATCTCTGTTCTCCGGTTGTTTGGGTAATCGCCGTCATAGTATAAAATTAAGTTATGATCATTAGCTTTCACATAAAATATATTTTAACGCTGTTGGTGTTACGCCCATTTTGACCGAGACCCTTTGGACTGTCAACTGAAGGAGAAAATTAAAGAGTTTACAAATTTTTCACTGGCTGTTGACGAGAGTACTGATTCTGTTGATAGTGCTCAACTTGCTATCTTTATACGAGGTATCAACAATAACTTCGAAATAACTGAAGAATTATTAAAGTGCGTTCCACTGTCAGGCACCACTACAGCAAATGATATTTATTCTGCGAATGAGCAATTAATGGTAGAATATGAACTCGACTGGAATATATTTTGCAGCATAACTACGGATGGGGCTCCTGCCATGGTTGGCAAAAATTCGGGTGTTGTGACTAAATTAAGGCAGAAAACATAAAATTTTGTGGGAATTCACTGTATTATTCACCAGGAATCACTAGCATCCAAACATTTAAAAATGGACCATGTTATGCAACCCGTGATTAAAATAGTAAATTTTATAAGGAGCAGAGGACTAAATCATAGACAATTCAGGCAATTTTTAAAAGATTTGGATGAGAAGTATTCCGATGTACCTTATTTCACGGAAGTTCGTTGGCTCAGTCGAGGAGCAGTATTGGAAAGATTCTTTGAATTAAGTGACCCTATTCAAGCCTTCATGTCAGAAAAGGGCAAACCAATTGACTACGACAATAATTGGTGGATTGATTGTGCTTTTTTGGTAGACATGACCAAACACATGAATGACCTAAATACAAAGTTGCAGGGGAAAGGCTTAATAGTCAGTCAAATGTATTCGCATATTCAGGCTTTCGAAACAAAATTGCGACTGTGGGAAAATCAGATAAAAAACCGAAAACTAGATCATTTCCCTCATGTCAGATTATTTGATTCAGTAAACCAGATGAAATTGGATGAGTATTCTAATGTTTTGCAAAATCTGATCGTAGAATTTGACAGTCGTTTTCAAGATTTTCGTAAAATAAATGAATTAGAATGAAATAGAATTCCCAATATTCAACAATCCATTCACTCTTGAAGCTGCTCAGGCACCAATTAAATTGCAAATGGAATTAATAGATCTTCAATGTGACAACTTTATTTAAGGCAAATTTCAAGAAGTAGATGTGACTACATTTTATACACAATATTTCAAGAATTTGAACAACTATCCGAATGTGAAGAAATATGCAGCACGTATCCTGTGTATGTTCGGTAGTACCTAATTATGCGAGCAGATGTTTCCCGATATCGATGAGCTCATAAAAAGCAAGAGACATTAGGTGTCCGGATCTTCAAGCTCAAGATGACTATTGTTTATTAATTTTTTTGATCCAATTTGCTGTCCTTAAATAATGTAAACTGTTTAGATTAGACTTACCTACTGTGTAATTAAAGATTTAAAAAAAATCAATGTGTGTTTTAGTTTTTTAATTCGATTTTGGCCCCCTAACACACTTATTTTTTTACAAATGGCCCTTAAGCGAATCTAGTTTGACACCCCTGCACTTGTATGTGACCACTAAGGGTCAACATTTAGAACTGAAACCTACCAATTTAGATCTGATACAGTTGTTAATTAGTTTTGTTACTTGTTAATTTCTCATTCCTAAGCTCTGGCTACCCCGTTAAGGGATTTATTGCCGTGAGTAATGTATGTATGTACAGTTGTTAAATGTGTTGTAGAAGGAACGCACTCACATAAAGATCAACTCTCCAGGTGTGCAGTTTTAATGAAAGCTTAATAATATTAAGTTTTCATTAAATATAGTAAATTTATTTAAAAAAATATTATATTTTTTATTACTTTATATTTTACAAGAAAATGTTTAGTTAATATAACGTTGTTGTTTAAAATAAAAACAGTGTTTTAAAAAAATGATTTATTATTAACTTTTAGGTGGTGCCGAGTCAGTAAGTAAGTATACAGAAACAGAAAAGGCTATTTTTCTTTGAATATTCAAACAGTATGTGACGCCAATCTACGGATAAGGAATATTATAGCCAGGTGGCCAGGATCAGTACATGATAGTACTATTTTTAATGATTCCGTATTGTGTGCACAATTTGAGCGAGGAGATTTTGGTAACATGTTGCTCCTGGGAGATAGTGGATACCCATGTCGCCCTTATTTATAGTCCTTATTAACTCCCATACTAAATCCAAATACACCAGCTGAAGAATATAACAGGGCCCAAATAAGCTCAAGAAATCCAGTCGAGAGGCTCTATGGTGTGTTAAAACGAAGGTTCCCATGTCTACAAAATGGCATGAGCCTAAAAATAAAAAATATTCCACCAATTATTGTGGCATGTGCAGTATTGCACAATGCTGCTATAGCTAGGCAAGACGAAGTAATAAATTAATAGAAGTGGATGAAGTTTTGCCTTTTGAGGAAGAGCCTGCAGCACAATCTCTAGTAGGGGTAGATAACATGCAAACATTTGCAGTGCGAAACATGATCATTAATAAACACTTTAAAATTTAAAAATGCTTTTAATTTTGCTAATACACTGGTATTGAACTCAGATCAAAGCCAAAATGTAGCATGTATAAATCAGCCTGATTAGATATTATTAAACTTAAATAGCAGAGTAACAATCATCTTAAGTAATTGGTTTCAGTATAGATCACAGCCATGAATCAGTCAAATCATAATAACATTGATAAATCAGCCTTCTTTCACGTAAAAACTAGAGTATCAAACTTCTTAGGTATATTTTAATCATATATTATTTCAATAAAAATAATTACTAAGAACAAGTTTTAAATTTTTAACTATAAATAAAAAAAAAGATTGGTCAAGTAGTTATGTAGCTCAGCTATATGCTTACTTCACATAATATGTAACAATAAAACAAATGATCTTATATTTTTTTCATTTTCATAAGCGTAGTACAAACATACTTCATATACTCACGGCTATAAATTACTAGAAGTTTGGGATGGAATTAGGAAGGTTGAGTGGGTAAAAAATGGTAAAATAAAGCTCCAATTTCATAAGCCGCCTCTCACTTACACCCAACAGAAGAAATGGGGTGGTGCTATTCTATGCCTACACTATACAGCCACTACTAAAAACTATCTAAAAAAATAACAAAGTAAAACATGTGGGGCGACATGTGACCGTAGCCTGTAAAAACCGTGTGATATGTGGGAAACAGTATGCCCATTGCACGGTAACTATTTTACAATAGCTTTTTGCCCCGGGTTTTTCGACATGATTACGGTCATTTTAATTATTTTGAAACTGCGGGACACCTTCTAGTTCCATGGTGTCCCGCCGTTTCACCCGCGCTTTCCGTAGGAATGAAGCATTTCCCCGCGGGAAAAAGTAGCCTATGTTCAGCAGGGATTTATTCAGTTTTATTTTATCGAAATATAAATTGTATGATAGGTACCTAGTCATTTATTTGTCGGCAGTAAGTGTCGGTAGTGTATTTGTTTACAGGCATCATTACATGACCGTGACATAGAAAACACTTAATCGACAGCATTCCAGCCCGGGTAGCATGAGTTGTCATCTGAGAAGTGAGAGCCATGTCAGAAAGCATCTCAGTTAGCCAACCTATGTCATTTTTGCGAGCATGAGCGTCAATATGACAGACGGATGAGATCTGAGAGCCCTGTCACCGAATCGATAGAGCATTGTTGCCATCATTGGTCTGTGAATATTTTTTCTCTATTTATTCGATCTTTTTGAACCAAAATAGTAGCTAAATCTGTCATATTTCACTTATTTTACGTCAAATATTGACATTTTGTAACCAAACAACGTAAACAAACATAAATATTTAATTTCTCAATGCAAGTTTCCAAATTTTCAATTTAAATCAAAAGCTTTAAAATTACAAGTTTAGTTTGTATGGAATGTCCGACTAAACTTCCTTACAATGATAGGGGAATCATAAAATATTTAGTAAGTAATTAAGTTTTATTATTCTATATAACTATTATTTAACTAGAAAGTGAGCAGCATACTTTTAATGATTTGTATTGTCTTTTGTTTGCAGATATAGCACAGTTATATAAGTGTTTGACGAGAAAATTGAAGAAATGCTGTGCAGCCTATGGCACATATTGCCTATAACATCTTAGTTCCATCCCGCCAGTCCATTCCCAGATTCCCATTCGCCAGTTTCATCCCGCAGATGGGCATTATTTAACTTAACAACCTTCGCTACATTTCAATTTCAACAATATCCTATATTCCCAAAAGCTAGTGAAGCTCTGATGTATGGAAATAGACTTGTTGAATGCTCTTGTTTATTCAGAATTTGAGTATGCATCCATACTTAAAGAGCATTCCTTTGACTGCAATGTGTATAAACAAGCTGTAGTGTTTCTAAAGGAAAAAGTGATGTTAATAGAATAAAAATGTGAAGTACAGATGAGTTTGTGAACAGAAACTATGATGTTGAGCAGTTGTATAAAAGTGTTTCTTCAATAAATAAAGTTAACTCCACAAAATGTGTTTTACTAGCAAATAAAGCCCATTCATAGGCAGATTTTACTTTTACACTTGAGATGAGATTTCAGTTGTAAAATGTGCATGCATATATTCTACTATACATTATTTCCCATTGCAGTAGGCAGAGAATATTAATTGCCTCATCAATAAACTTACTCATACAACCATTATTCCCACCTATATATCTCTTTTGTTACTTAATTTGTATCCATCTGCTCTATTTGCCCAAAATAAAATAAAATAACATTGCTTTTTCTATGTATTCAACTTATCCCCAGGCGTTGTATGATTCAATACCAAACATGCCATGATTATCATTTTATTCTAAATGGTCTGCAGAGTTCTGCTATGAGTTGGGTATTGGAAAATGTGGATTTACTTGCAATGAAGGGGATTAAAACAAGTGGTTTTCATTAATAGTTAGGCAATTTTATTGATAATTAATGAAAAACTGTTACATATTGCTGATTTTTTTAATTTCATTAGACTCCTTCCAAGTCACTAAATTGTTCTCCAGAATCCTTGTATTAAAACAATATGTTTTACTGAAAATAAGAAAAGAACATGAGCATTACATTCATATTTAGTCATTTCAATATGCTAGTAAGGTGACTACCAAATTTGTTTTACGAGGGCTGCTATTTATGTATCCGGAATAAAAAAAAGAAACAAACATATATCAATTAATATGGTTTTATTGCTTCTCAAAATATTCGCCGCTCAGATCTATACACTTTTGCATGCGTTGAAACCAATTTTCATAGCACTTTTTCCACTCAGACTGAGGTATCTCCAAAACGTGCATTTTGAACGCATCGACTGCCTCTTCGCGGCTCGAAAAACGTTGACCACGTAATTTTTTCTTCACATTTGGAAATAAATAAAAATCATTGGGTGCCAAATCAGGGCTGTACGGCGGATGACCTGTCAATTCGATCTTTTGAGCTTCTAAAAACTGAGTTGTGACGGCCGACCTGTGACAGCTAGCATTGTCGTGATGCAGAATGATTCTACGTTGTCGGTTAGTCTTTCTTATTTGTTCAAAGACTTCCGGCAAACAAATGGTCGTATACCACTCCGAATTAACAGTTTTACGATTCTCTAAAGGCACTGTAGCTACATGGCCATTTATACCAAAAAAACAAGCGACCATTTGCTTCAATGTGCTTTTTGCACGAATAACTTTTGTTGGGTTCGGCTCATCTTGGAACACCCACACCGTGGACTGCTGCTTAGTTTCGGGGTCGTAAGCGTAGATCCAAGATTCGTCACCTGTGTAGATATTATAAACAGCTTTTGACGCACCACGGTTGTATTTTTTTAACATTTCTTTGCACCAATCGACACGAGCCTGTTTTTGATCAATACTCAAGTTGTGCGGAATCCAACGGGAGCAAATTTTTTTTACAGCTAAATGTTCATGAAGTATCTTATGTATGCTCGTCATACTAATGCCCAGAGATGCCTCTATCTCACGATATGTAACATGACGATCTTGAGTTATTAGTTCCCGGACAGCATCGATGTTTTGAGGTACAACGACCGTTTTAGGGCGACCTTCTTTAATTTCATCAGTAAGCTTAGATCGTCCACGATTAAACTCGCTAAACCAGTGATACACAGTGGTCTTTGAGGGTGCTTCATCCCCAAAAGTCGAAGTAAGCTGATCGATGCACTGTTTTTGAGTTAGACCACGCCGAAAATCGTAAAAAATCATGGCACGAAAATGTTCACGAGTTAAATCCATGGTGGTGAAGACACGCAATTTTCAAAATGACGCTACGATGTGAAAACAATTGACAGTCACATAAAAATAAATGTATTCTAAAGCTAAAGAGTTCTATTTTTAAATGATGTAATTACTTTTTAAATTATTGTTCTGTAAGTGGCCAGTTCCGGATACATAAATAGCAGCCCTCGTATAATGTTACACAAAGTACCTGCACCTGCATTTAAACAACTTTTGTAGCATTAAGTGTGTCGGTAAATAAAGAGGTAACAAAATTATGCCATCACCATTCTTTACATTCCTAGCCACACTAAGACAGCAAGCAGACTATTGTCTACTCACACTATCCAGACTTTGCCTGTGCCTGTTGATGCAAGCATATGCTATGAGCTCGGGTGTCTTTTATGATGATAATGATAATTTAAGACTACAAACCCTACATAACAAACAATAATGAATAGAAATCTATTTTACATGCATTGTATTGAACCTCTGAAACATACCATAAGTTAAGAAACTGTTCTTAATAGTTATTTTAAAGAAGATCAATGAAATTCATTTATTTTTTTCAACTGCATCAGAAAATTGGACGTATACATGGATTTAGGCTGCAGAATTTGTATCCTCATGCCTAGTGCATTGCTGGTTATAAAAGCCAAACATATTTTAATGAATTTAAAACTTAATACCCAAGCACTAGTTGTAGATTACACTTAATTTAGTTGAAATTTACAATTCAAATGATATCATGTGGAATTATTAAATCCTGTATGTATCCTTATGTGAAACTATACCCTGAGGCTTTTCATTGGTCACAACACAAGCTATCGTAGAGGTCCTCGGAAATCATCATGAGATACAAATATGTTTCATAGGACTTGTTTGCGGCAAACTTTCACCCGGATGAGTATCATATCCATTTTTCGTTTTTTTTTTCCATTCAAAACAAATATAAGTGATGTAGTCGCTTTGCTATCACATTTTTATACTAAGAAAAACACAAAACAGTTAAAAAAGCTGCAAAACAGCACTCATATTTTGATAAGTAATCTTTCTCACTGGCTCTCGCGCTCAATTTTGGCATCGACATAAATTTGATATAAAATGACAAACATCTCAGTTTATGTCGCTGTCACGCCGCTCATGCTCGCACATGTGACTCGGCGTTGCGATGTCAAAGCGAGTCACTAGCGCTCTCACATCTCAGATGCCTCATGCTCGGCCGTGCGAGAAACGGTCAAATATGGCGGCCAATTCGCCCTTGAACGGTGACATAGCCCTATCTCAGAGGCTCTCACACGCCTCATGCTACCCCGGCAGGAAAAACTTCTCAATGGGTCCGGGCTGTTTAAGACCATCGTCCGATCCAATCACAGACAATGTATTGTAAAAAAAAAACTTTGTTCATTTATGGCTGAGCATAATGTTTCGTTTCAAACCATGGATCATTTAAGTGAAATTATAAAGAGTATACCCGGTTCGAAAATTGCACCCAATATTAAATTAAAAAGAACAAAATGTACAGGAGTAATAAAAAACGTTATTGGGGAATGTCACAAAAGCGTGTCACAAAAAAACAAAATTCAGTGTGCTAGTGGAAGAGAGAAAAAATAAATACAATTTCCAAACGAAGGAATAAATACAATTTCCAAACTTTAAAAACATCTAGTAAGCAAAACCATAAATTCACAATGGATGCAGCTGGTCTCAAGTCTCCTTCTTCACAAGAAGCGAGTGACAGCTTAGAGCTGAGCACCATGATCAAGAGCATTGAAGACATACAAGACAACCTACATCGCCAACCCACCGCGCATTGAACCTCCAGCGCCAGAAGCATGTATAGAGAAGCTGAAATCATTAATTTCCTCCGGAATCTCAACTCCTTTCCCTCCACAAGTGTCTCCACAGAAGACATCCTAGCCAAAAAGCTTGCCAAATGCAACACTGTCAATGATGCCAATGGCCTCAGGTCTCTCTTTCGCCAGTGGGACAATGAAAACCGAAATCGTCATAATTCCTTTGTTAACTTTATCTCTTTATTTAAAGCCTCCACATCCCCATCATTATTTATCGAGCAGTGTATCGAGCTGATAGACTCAGGGTATCAAGCGTTCAATGTAGCTACACAGATGGCTGTCTCTTTTCTGGGGGAGCAGTTGAGTTCAGTTCTGATCCAAACTCAAGAGGTTATATGGCTTCCCATAACCAAACTTGCCTAATCGGTATGAAAAATTACTCGACCCAGTGGGAGCACAATCAAAGATTGATAGAGGAAGTTACCGTAAAAGTTAACGCATCCTGCAATGCACTCTCCAATATTTCCATTTCGCTACATTCACATCGGCGTAAGGGGGAAAATCAATTCACTGTTCATTACTTTTGTGTTATACAACAGTTCTTGTAGTAACGAACGGCCAAGCCACATATTTTGACTAAGGTGTAGAGTTTGTAAAGTTAGGCCTCGTAGAGTTAGGGCGTGTAGTGTTAGAAGCTTGGCTCTACATGAGATCTGATAACTTTTTGACAGTGCGAGTCATATGGGCTCGTCTTGGCAACATTTTACATGAAAATGTTTTTGGTGGGATTTCATTTCTTTTTGTAAGTTGTTTGTAACAATTTTTTTTTTTTTATTACAAGGAGTGCCTATCCATATATATATATATATATATATCTGAGGGCACCAAGTTTTAGATTATTATTAGATTAGACCTCTAACGTCATCAAAATTTAATCTTTTAAAATTACAGGTCTCATACAAACTCCCATCCCCTAGTTTAAGGGGTTGGAGGATGAAAGTTACAAGTTTTATATTTTTTTTGTTGTTTGTGTGCTAATACTAGCTTACATACAAAATTTCAGCTTTCTAGGACATTAGGAAATACCTTAATAATTTTGATGATCATCAGTGAGTCAGTGACGAAATCAGCGTTTTTTAGATATAAATAAAATCTGAAGTATAAAAGCTAATGTAATTAAAACTTAATATGTTCAATAAGTCAGCTATTGACAATATATCCCGAAAATTTTGCTGATCTAGCATAATCCAAACCCAAGTTATGAGGGTTCAAAAAAACGACGAAGCGCTTCGAGAAAAGGTAGGTAGTGCCCGTGCGCTTCGCTTGGCTCGTCTTGGCGGGGGCACTACCGTGCCCCCAGATAAACACTGAGAAGACACCATTAGATTTGAGTGTTTTAGCCTCATCCCAGAGCTCTGACCTGGAGCTATCTCAACTTCTCCTCCTCAATCATTAAGATTCGTATTGTGAATTCTTCATGCAAGAATCCGTTTTTTCGAAACGGTTTTACACATAGCTTACAAGCTTCCCCTGCAAAATTGGCAAGCCCGAACTGAAGAAGAAAAGGCTGTGGTTAAAGAAACAAAAGAAAACATTCAAAAGAAATATAGAGAAAAGACTGGCCTTGTTATAGATATGCCAAAAGCTGGTTTCGGAAATTCCAATTCAGGCAACACTTCAAGAAGATTCTTTGCCGATCCTGATCTAGCTGCTGAAATCACTGGCATAAATAAAGAGTTTATAATTAAACTTAAAGTGAATTCTGGAAGCAATTTCATCTGGCCACAAAACAAATGCAGATAAGTTTGAAGAGTTTTGCAAAGATACTGCGAAAATGTATGTCGAACTGTACCGTTGGTATCCGATGACGCCAACTCTTCACAAAATTCTAGGGCACGGTACAACTGTCATCAAATATGCTATCCTTCCTATCGGACAACTATCCGAGGAGGCCGCGGAAGCCCGTAATAAGCACTACCGCTCATACCGGCAAAATTATGCCCGTAAATTTTCTAGAATACAATGTAATCAAGATGTCCTCAACAGACTGCTGCTTACATCAGATCCGTTTATTAGTTGTTTACGGAAATGTATCCCGAGCAAAAGTCAGCCTTTCATGAGTGAAATCATTGAGTTGCTCAAGCCGGAAGAACAGGATACAGAAGTAGATCAATCAACGAGTCTTGCTTACTCTGATGAATCAGACTAAGATCTATTAGAATTAAATAATGTTGTAATTTTTTTATCATTTCTAATCTATCAATTTTTGTATATTATATTTTCATTAATCAAATACGTATTTCTAATCATTTTCAATAAAATAAAAGTACTAAATAATATTGTCCCGCTTTAAAGCCAAAATGATCATTAGTGCGACGCACGGTGGGCTGAAAATCCGCTCTCGAAGACATAGGCACTTTAAATTTTAAGTGTCACTTTTTTTGCTCGATATGGCTTCTATTAACGAATATTCAGATAACCTAAGCGTCTCAGAAGATATAACCCATTAATAATTGAATTATCAGCATATTGAAAAAAAATGGATGGAGAAAATGTGAAAAGTGCCTATATTTCTGGAATCGCAAGGAAAACCGTAATAACCTCTGACAATGTTATAGAACATATTTTTTATGATTTTTGACATAATTTGTCTAGCGGTCACGCTTGCGAATTTTTTTTATACTGCCTAAAAAAAATTTTCTTTTGTCCTATGCTTTTTACATGATTTATTTAGTGAATTGACTGGTTTAGACCTATTAGGGACTTAAATACGAAGAAAACTACTAACCAGTAGTAGTAACTACTTAACCCTAGAGTGGGCGCGCTAAAAAAACGTTAATAATTCGTAAAACATTTGACCGTTAGGCTTGCGCTTCTAAGTTGCTGCCCCCACTTTCGTTCCCAAGTGTGCCGAAAGGCAAGACGCTATCAGTGCGCGGGGGACCTCTTAAGGAGAAGGTCGTTAAGGCGATATCAGACGGTTCATTTTTTGTTCATTTTCGGTACATTTCACTCGAAATGAAATTTCTGAACAAAAAATGAAACACGAGAGCCGAATGAATTCATTAGTGAACCGATCCAACAGTGTTGGATATTGGCATCCGGTATCTTTCATTCTCACTCCGAATGAACGAGAAATAAACGGTCTGAACACTGAGAGAACGTTCATTCGGATTCGGCCATTTTGTTTCGAGTCCTGTAGCCGACGGACGTTGTTTTCATGCGGCAAAATGGTGTTCAAGTGGAAAGATCAAAATACATTACTTTTTTTGGAGAACTTTAAAAATTATCAATGCCTTTGGAACCACAAAATTGATGAATACAAAGACCGAACAATGCGGGCAAACTCTATAAAATCTCTAATTAGTGATTTAAACTTAGAGATTACTGAAGAAGATATTAAACATAAAATAAAAACGATAAGGACCCGATATACAACAGAATTAACCAAAATAAAGCAGTCTACTAAAAGCGGTTGCAGTTCTGACGATGTCTATGTACCGACCCTATACTGGTTTAAACATGCAGAATTTTTAAGCAGTGTATGCGTCCCACGGCAGAGTACATCAAGTCTCGTAAGTAGAATCTTTTATCAATCCATACTAATCCATATCCATAATATTAATCCATATCCTAGTAACTCTGTCTGTTCGATAAGCGTGAACAGAAGCTAGGTAGGTACCTACTTAAAACTTATACTCAAACAAAAACAACGTATATGAATTGTATAGGTTTATTCAGTATTATTACATCATATTCTTCTTATCATGTTCCATTGCCATGGTACAGTGCATGAAGTGACGAACTTTTCTGCATATACGTCACGCACGCGGCGGGCATTTTCACTATGATTTCTTGCATTGGTTGGTGGTAAATCGCTTAATGCTAAAGATGGTACTTCTCGCCATTCTACAGGTACAATGGACCCTGTGACCCAATCCTCAGCTTCCAGTGATAGTTGTTGCACGTAGTCCACTGTAGTTTTTTTGAGCCAATTATGTAATGCACACGTCGTTTTAACAAGTTGTTCAACTCTTTGCACTGACAATGGAATCGCCTTTTCATAGATTCGAAATTTTGATACTAATATTCTAAAAGAGTTTTCGACCACTCGTCGAGCTCTTGACAGCCGATAGTTAAATATTTTTTGTATATCGCCAAACTCTCCTCTAGTATTATATGGTTTCAAAACATCCCTCCGCAAAGGAAAGGCATCATCTGCGACGATTACGCCTTCCTTTGGGAAATTTAGAAGATTCGACAACAAAGCTTCATTCAGTGTTAATTTATTAAAGACGGATGCATCATTTGCCCTTCCGTTTGTCCCAACATCTATATAAATAAAATTATAATTCGCATCTACTACTGCAAATAGATGAATACTAAAATTATTTTTGTAGTCGAAATATTCAGAGCCTGATCTTCCTGGGCATCTTATATTCACCAATTTTCCATCCATTGCACCACAACAGTTTGGAAAGTTCCATAATCTATAGTAGTCTTCCATTATGTTATTCCATTCATGTTGACTTCCAGGGACCTGTAATAATAAAAGTGTCAACATTTTAATTACAGGATGCACCACAGACTCAAAATGAAGACTCTGCTGAATCTGAGCAGACTCAAGCTGGCAGTGAGGAACAGAAGACGCCAAATTCTGAGATTATTGGGAATGGAAGTAGTGAACTGATGACTCCTTCATATTCTTGAAAGCCAACAAACAAGAAAAGGAAGATTGATATACCGATTGATAGAGCAATTAAAGAATTAAAAACTATAAGCGAGCAAGCCAAAGTTCAAACTGAAGATGAGTTTGATTTGTTTTGCAAAAGTTTGGCAGTACAACTCAAGAAAATGCCCTTGAACAGGGCTTTGATATGTCAGGAAAAACTTCAATCTGTGATGACTCAGGCACGGTTAACACAGATGTGACATGATGACAGACACAATCATTTCCTGAAGTAATTTACTCGGACTCCAGCACTCCATCCCCATTTACTATCAACCAGTCGCCTCTATACCAAAATACATCACCGGAGTATAATTATAGTAACTACCTTGTCACCGAACAAGTTTATACGCAACCACAACCAGTGCCTGTACCCGTGAGTTCACCACAAGAGACCAATCAAGTCACAACTGTCCAAACATTCACCCAAGAGCAAGAAAACATACTCTCACAAGCTCTACAAAGTATTAATAATAATAATCTTTATTATCAGAACATGGTTCCATTTCTTGTTAGTAATACAACTTAATCAATATGTTAGTATGCACACCACTTATATCTAATATCTATATACAATTAAAATATTTGTTACAATTAATTAAAACTGGACGCCTTTACCCAATGTTTTAAAACTGGGTCATCGAGTCTATTTGCTAATGCGTTTATGATGCTGTTGGGACTTTCCCGCGTTCGGAACATCAGAGAGGCAATGCGTTTTCGCACTATTGCATGAAACCCATCTACTCTCGCCTCCGCAAACATTCCTGATGCGCTGCAAAAACGGCTCAGCCCCAACATCACCCTAAACGCATTGTTATACTGTACACGAAGGGCGTTGAAAGCACGCTGCGTGTAGTTAACCCAAAGAGCACAAGTATACAGCGTTTGGCAAAACGCTTTGAACAGCGCTATCTTTACCGCCACCGAACTACGAGAAAACCTTCGGGCCAACATATTGCATCGCGCTGCCAACGCTCTCCGCTCCCGGCTAATATCCAAATCGTCACGCAACCTATCATTAATACAGTGGCCCAAATATTTAAATTCATACACTCTTTTAAGTGACTCTCCGTACAATCTGATTTATGTAAATGTTGATTGTCTAAATTAAAATGTTTCAAGAAAATAACTTAATATTTTATTAAATAGATATAACTGACCTTAATAACCTTTCCAAGGGCTGTCCAAATGGCTTCACATACTTCTTGAAAAAAGTAGGATATTGTATTTCGAGGTACTCTGTACAAAAACTCTAAACTTCCGAAACTATTACCTGTAGCCAGGTATCTCAGTACAATTTGAAGTTTTATCCGGGTAGGTATGCTATCTCTCATTTAAGTGTTTTCTTTCGTTATTAACGGAGCAACAAGAAGTAGAAGTTCTTCAAAGGTCATTGGGCGGCCAAATGTGGTTTTATATATAGACTTTAATCCAACTTTTCATTTTGTTTTATTATTTCATATAAAATCAGTGGGAGAAAAAAATATTCAATATTAAATATTTTACGTATTTATGAATAATTGAACAATTATTTCTAGTGAGAATGCCACCTGCGGCGCGGATAAATATCGTGTAAATAGTACAGCGGTATATATCGATCTCCCTTGCACAGGACGCTGGTACCTATGATGGGTTTCATTGTGCGCTCGGGCCGCTTTGACTACGTCACTACCTCGCAGTCGTTTGTCATTCGTCGTTCCGATCTGTGCGTTTTTTATAACTGTGATTTTTGAACTACTTACGCGTGTTTTATGGATTCTTGAATTTGCTTTATGATTGGTTTTAAACATCGAAATGGAAAGGCAAAATATGTGTGTGTCGTGTAACCGATCTGTGTTACGTCGCCGAAAACATATCTTAACAGAAATATTTCTAGAAAGATACCGAGATCATGCAGTATTATTATTACAAGAAATAATCCCACGCGAGGTAAGTACTCTTCTCACAATATAGTACTAACTGTTAGGTTAAAATAGTGACACTTGTAGAATTGATTACATCATGAATAGAGATCACATGACATGAAACAAGCAAGTATATTGACGGCGTAATATTAAACGTTTGTGGAATTATATATATGTATAAGGCTATAAGTAATATAATAAGAGCTACAGTTTTGGCATCATAACATCAGGGCCTCAAGCGATGTATAATGCAACTATTTTTCGATATGACTAATAAAGCCTCATGCTCAATCTCATGCTAAATCGTAAACATATCAATCTATCATATATATCGTTATATCATATCGTTTCTATTCATTACTCTCATAAAGGTATAGGTTTTATTGTTATCATTTATGATGCTACAGTGACTAATGCATATTTTGATTTGTTTCAGATTCCTTTTAACGGCACAAGGTCAATATGCCACGCTTGTTGGATGAGATTTGATCGACATTTGCCTAATCAGCAGATACATGATCAACCACGTCAAGAAATAGAAGGAGGAGAAGACCAGGAAATAGAAAGAGGGATAGACCAGGAAATAGAAGCTGTTGGTCCACAAATTGGTGTCGGTTTTGTTGCGGTTAATGGATACATGCGTGCATCAAATACAGCGCCACGGTGTATATTTCAAAACTGCAGAAATGTTTCAGCTCATAATGTACCACCATATGCCAGGTTTCAACTATTATACAACCACAACTTCTATATACCAGAATTAGCTAGAATTTGCAATCCTCACATGATAACCAATAACTGGGAAGATCTTATAATTGGTCCTATACACGACTTCAATGGTGCTCATATACTCGATATGTTGAATTTGCATAAATAGGGTTACCAGCGAAGAAATCAATTAGACTTCGAAAGGATTGAAGATATTGATGACAATGAATTGCATTTTTACACTGGTATAACAAAAAATCAGTTCACGTATAAAAGTAGATCTTTTGATTCGTTATGGAGACACAGAAATTGCTAAAAAGTGTTTGAAGAAAAGGTTTTCAAATGTGAAAACTGAATTGAAGAAAAGATGGACGAAAGCTAGTAAACACGAAGAAGTTTCCTAAAATACAACCGAGATTGGTTAGAAAGAACTTTTGAGATTCCAATAGAGTCGCGCCCTCCTCAAGGGAGACCACCTAACTCTTTTGAAGATTTAAGTGAGCGCAGCAAAAGAAGGAAAACGGAAAAATTCCGCGCAACTTTGGGCCCTGACGTCATTATCCACGCTGCACAATCTGTTTTACAAAGTACGGGGCACAGAGATGCTTCAAAAGTTCTTAAAGAAATCACCAATTCGCCTGCATGAGCCAGCAAATATAGAACTGCCTATTCGACAGTCCACAACGACGACAAAGTATCGCCTCCACTGACGCCTCTGCAAGGGCTCCAAATGTTCGTTTAAGCCAATCTTTCTAGACGGCATGTTGATGATATTCTATAGACTGAGAAGTTTAAAATTAGTCTTTGGTTTGACATGTAATTCATATTTAAAAAGAGAATTACGTTTTAGTTGTTGTTATGGAGATGTTAGGAAAAATTTGAGAAGTCAAGAAGAAGTGGTTGACGGAGTTATGTTTTTGATTTAAATATACAGTGAATATTTTATAGTTGGGCAATTCAGAAGTATTGTTATGTGAAATTTAATATTCAATATTAAAGTGACAATATATATATTGAGAAAATAAGTTCGGAGTTTTGATTGATTACCTCCTCCTGGATAGGGATGTAAATATTCCTCTAACAAAAGTTAATAGTGATGATGTGCATCATTATAGACAATTAAGTGGTTCACCATTGTATTTGGTGAATAAAACAAGATTAGATTTGTCATTTCATGTAAGATATTGTAGTAGACATCAGGAGTGTCATTAAGAGTTCAATTAGTTCTGGTATAAGATATGTTCGAGGGAATGATACAACTTTAAGAGCCTATTGTGATGCAGACTTTGCAGGTGATCCAGATACTAGAAAGAGTACGACTGGCTTTATTGTTTTCTATGCTGGTGGACCTATTCATTGGTGCTCACGCAAGCAATCAGTTACGGCTCTCTCCAGTACAGAGGCTGAATATATTTCTGCTGCAGAGTGTATAAAAGATTTATTGTATATTCAGAGTTTGTATAACGAAATTACAGGAGTATTACCTAAAACTGAACTGTATGTTGACAATCAATCTGCAATTGTTTTGATTAAGAATGGAATCCTGAATAGAAGAAGTAAACATATAGATGTTAAATATCATTTTATTAAAGAGACAATTGTGCAGAATAAGATTGAGGTTTACTATTGTCCAACCAATGAAAATATCGCTGATATATTAACAAAAGGACTAGACAGAACTAAGTTCTTGCGTTTAAGAGATAGGATTGTGAGTGATCAGTGAAGTGTCTGTGAACCCTGTTATAGAATAAGTAGATTTAAGGTGGTTTAGGCAATTAATTAGAAATTTTGTTTTAATCGTTATTATAATAGTTAGTCATTCGAATTATCTTTCTTGTTGTTGGGTGGGAAGTTCATTAAATATGGGTTTTAATATGATTTTAGAGAAGAAGAGTCTAATTTAAACTTAGAGGGGATGTCGATGATATTCTATAGAGTGAGAAGTTTAAATTTAGTCTTTGGTTTGACATGTAATTCATATTTAACCCATATATGCCCATGAGGCTGTTAACGACCCAAAATACCTGCAATTCATTAAGTGCATCAAGATACGAATCAATGAACATTTTTGAACAAGTAATGCCATCTAACGATCGTATGGTGTACTACGTCTCTAATTAGTTCGATGTTTTATGAATGACTCGGGCGTGCTATCCGCAAATAACGATAGAAATGTCAGTTTTATTTCTCTTGCGAAAATTGTGCGTCGGTTCGTGGTAAAATGTAAGTATTTTTTTTCTTTACGTAATATATCATTTATGCATAATATGACAAGTATAATATATAATGAGATTACTTTTTATAATAATTTGGCTATTTACGGGTGTTTATATATAGTGCCCAACAGGCACATTTAGTTAATCAATTCAATTAAATCAATCATTTCTCTCAGGTGACGTCGCGCGCTGACTGCAAATGAGATTGCTGACATTCTCGAGGAACTAGCAGAAGAAGATGATGTTCACGCCATCGATGTTTTTATGGATCCACCGTGTGACGGCCAGATATCTGACGGTGATTCGGGTGATGAAGACTGCAATGATATTGCAAGGTTAAATCGAAATCAGCTTCTCGCTCCGGCTGAGTTAATGGTCCATCGATCACAGGACAGTGAAGAAAACATTGAACCAGATCAAGATATCGCCACGACTTCTTCTAGTACATCTTCACCATCACCAGTCGTGACACGTCACACTACACCGTCGGATGCTACTCGAATACTCCAAGCACCTGCTAGACGACGACACGCAGCCGCAGATGAAACTGTTGACAGCCATGAACAAGGTAGACAACAGGTACATGCAGGACAACGCCGAGGGGTTCAAAGCAGGCCACGAAAATGGGTCAAGAAAGATTTATCCCCACAGCAAGATTCTTGGTCTCAACCAGCGCCCAGGTCAGTACTAACTCTGTACGCAGAAAGTGAGCCATTGCGTTTCTTTGAACTATTTTTCAATGAAGAAGTGATTACATACATTGTTAGACATTCTGTGATGTATGCTGTACATCAAAAACATAATACTAACTTCGTATTATCGGGAGATGACATGTATTGCTTCCTGGGGATTCTCATTTTGACTGGCTACGCACCTTTACCTAGGCGTCGGATGTACTGGGAGTCAAACGAAGACACTCACAATGTTCTTGTATCGAATTCCATGCGGCGAAATCGTTTCGAGGAGATCTTTCGATATTTACACGTAGCTGACAATGAAAATTTACGTCCAAGGGATAAAATGGCGAAAGTACGTTCTTTGTTCGAATACATGAATGAAAAATTTATGACTTATGTCATAATCGAGAAAAACTTTAGTGTGGACGAGTCGATGATTCCATACTATGGCCGTCATGGATGTAAGCAGCACATTCACGGCAAACCCATACGTTTTGGCTTCAAAGCATGGGTAGCTGCTACTCGCTTAGGCTATTGCCTGCATGCAGATTTATATGAAGGGAAATCTGAACAGCGCACTACTGGACTTGGAGAACACGTCGTCCTAAAACTGTCAAACGCCGTCAAAATTCATTACCCCGAAACTCAGTTTTCAGCTTATTGTGACAATTTTTTTACCTCACCCTCTCTGATTTCTACAATGCAAGAAAATAACATAAAAGTAACTGGTACTGCTCGACAAAACCGGATTGACAAATGCCCCCTAAAGAATAAAAAAAGAAACAAAAAGAACAAACAGAAACAAAGAACAAAACAACGTGAAATCAATGAACAAAGAAAACAGAGGATTTTTTTACTATAGTCTTGACCGCAATAATAACATCTGCGCTGTGCGTTGGCACGATAACAACGTTGTCACTGGACTGTCTAATGAGTATGGTGTCCAGCCCATCCAAAAAGCTAAACGCTATTCAGTTGCTGCTTAAAAGAAGGTGGAAATCCAGCAGCCCAATGTTATCCATCAGTACAGCCGTTTTATGGGTGGGGTAGACAGGTTAAATGCAAACCTTGGTACGTATCGAATTGCTATAAGGGGAAAGAAGTGGTACATGGGCATCATTATGTGATTGATAGATGTTACCGTGAACAACGCGACATTATTGGCCAGGTCGATGGGAGCTGCTGTGGATACTCTTGAGTTTCGTCGCTCCATTGCGCGATCATTATTGCAAAAATACGGACAAGCCAGAAGAAATCCTGGCCCACTACCTGGACTTCAGCAAACTGCAATGCGGCAGAAGCAAGTGCCTGCGTCTGTCCGAAAGCATGGTGCAGAACACCTTATCCTGACTGGTCAAGTTCGTAAGCGATGTGCTATGTGTTCCAATAAAACAACAAAAATATGTCGGAAATGTAATGTCAATTTGCATGACAAATGTTTCGCAGAATTTCATGCATAAAAAATGTTTCTTTTTTTATTCTATCGGCTATGTTATCTGCTACAACATTGACTGATATTTGATTTGTATTAATAAATATTTCATTATTTACTTCCTGGTATTTTGAATTACTTATTTGTATAGAACGAAACCAGTACTAATGCCTATGGGGTCGTTTTTACCCACTAAAAAAACACATTTCTAATACAAATTACTGAAATTTAATTAATAAAACCTTAAATAGTTACCAAAATACGTATTATTTCCAACTACTTGACCAGTCAGGATAAGGTGTTCTGCACCATGCTTTCGGACAGACGCAGGCACTTGCTTCTGCCGCATTGCAGTTTGCTGAAGTCCAGGTAGTGGGCCAGGATTTCTTCTGGCTTGTCCGTATTTTTGCAATAATGATCGCGCAATGGAGCGACGAAACTCAAGAGTATCCACAGCAGCTCCCATCGACCTGGCCAATAATGTCGCGTTGTTCACGGTAAAATTACCAAAAGCGAAGGAATAAAAAGTTCTGGGCATATATGGGTTAAAAAGAGAATTAGGTTTTAGTTGTAGTTATGGAGATGTTAGGAAAATTAGAGAAGTCAAGAAGAAGTGGTTGTAGGAGTTATGTTTTTGATATAAATACGAGTATACAGTCAATATTTTATAGTTGGGCAATTTAGAAGTAGTGACAATATATTTATTGAGAAAAGAAGTTTGGAGTTTTTGATATTCGGCAATACGAAATAATAAGGGCAACAAACCCAAAACATTTCCCTTGCATGAAAATCCTGATCTGCCATCAGAGATCACAGGAATTAGCTTTGAGCTTATCTACAGGTTCAAAGTTATAATGGAAACCGTATCAAGCGGTCACGAAATTAATGTCACAAAATATGATAAATATGCTTATGATACTGCAAAATTGTACTTTGACCTGTATGGATGGCATCCAATGACACCGACAATACATAAAATATTGATGCATGGTGGGCAAATCATAAGCAATTTGCTTCTTCCTATTGGTCAGTTATCTGAGGAGGCAGCAGAAGCCCGGAACAAGCATTTTTGGTCATACAGACTTAACTTTGCTAGAAAGTTTTCTAGAAAGGAATGCAATTTAAGTTTATATAATAGGCTTTTATGAACATCTGATCCCTTCATCAGCTCCAGGAGACAAATTAAGAAACCTTCTCGCAAAGTATTCCTTCCTGAAACCATAGAAATTTTGGTGTCTGCTAAACCCAATAGAGAGACAATAATGGAGGAATGCTCTCAAAGTGAGAATAATATTTAAGTAGTTTTATTTTTGTTATCATTTTAGATGTAGATACATGTTATTTTATTATATTTAAATATATTTCTTTATATTATAAAAATAAAATAAAATAAAATGTAGCGACATGATAGTCCAGTGGGTAAGAACACCCGCCCGAAAAACAGAAGGGCGTGAGTTCCAATCCTGGGACGGGCCTACACCAATTTGTCTTTTCTAAAGTCATATGTGTGGTTAATTTATCATGGTTGCTAACGGTGAGGGAAAACATCGTGAGGAAACCCACATGGCTGAGTTGTACTTAGTCATGTGACAGTGTATTCGTACAAAACGGCGATAGGCCTGCCCCCTATCACGTGAGTACACTGTCTAAGCAAAACGTGGGTACCTTCTCTGGAAACTAGATGGCGCTTGCCATGTGAGTTCAGGAGTATTGGTACCTCTGCCAACCCCTTCGGGGATAAAACGGCGTGAACGTTTATGTATGTTTATGTTTATGTTTAAAATAAAATATTAATGATACATACTTTGATAATTCAATTTTTGTGAAAACTATTATATGTTCAAGTGTAAAAATTTTGTTCAAAATCAATAAGAAATATTGTTTTGTATCAAAAATGGTTTATTTTAATTTCATTAATATTGTACGTTTAACTCATTTCAAGCCAAACCAAAAATATTTTTGGCGGCCTAAATGGTTGAAATCTACGTATGTGCACTGTTTGTACTTACTGTTTGCCTTCCAGTATTGTGTCGTGCGTGCATTCAAATCTTTTTAACGTTAAATAATGGACAAGTGGTTGAAACGATTATCAAAAAGTACGCCGCCGCAGGCGGATGATGTTCAAAGTGATGAACAAATATAAGACGTTATTGCGGAGGACAAAAGTGGCATTGAGCCTGAACTACTAGCTCCCTCTACGAGTTCACATGAAACGAAACGTAGAAGGTTATGCGAAAGTATGATATCGAGTATTTAAAACTAGGATTCACGTGGAACCAAGACACAATGGATCCACGTCCTCAATGCGTAATTTGCTACGAAATTTTAGCAAACGAAAGTATGCGTCCTAATAAGTTGATACGTCACATGGAAACGAAACATTCTTATTTAAAAAAGAAGCCATTGGAATATTTTCAACAAAAATTATTGGAAATAAAATCTTCAAAAAAAATTGTTTCGCATTTCATAAATATAAATGAAAATGCTACTTATGCCTCGTATCTCATTAGCTTGAGAATTGCCAAATCTGGTAAACCATACACAATTGGGGAAAACTTAGTGTTGCCATTGATTTAAGATGCTTGGAGAAAAAGAATTAAAAGAAATCGAATGTATACCACTTTCAAATAATACTGTTGCTCGAAGAATTGACGAGATGTCTGAATGGGCAGAGGACGAGTTAATACGTAGAGTAGTTGGCAGCAAATATTATTCATTACAACTGGACGAGTCTACCGATGTACAAAGCCTATCTCAGCTTCTTGTTTTCGTACGTTATATATGGCAAAACAACACGCATGAGGATATCTTGTTCTGCAAACCAATTATTTGGGGAACAGCCGAAGAAATTTTCAAAGAAAGTGATTCATATACAAAAGAAAAAGGCTTGGAATGGAAGAACTGTGTCGGTTCATGCACTGATGGAGCTCGAGCTATGTGCGGCAAAAATAGCAGTGTGGTCACGAGGATTCTTGAACAAAATCCCAGTGCTTTGTGGACACATTGTAGCCTTCATAGAGAAGCACTGGTTTCAAAAGCATTGCCAGAGAATTTCAAAACAGTGTTAAATATCGCTGTTAAAATTGTTAATTACATAAAAGCAAGACCCCTACAATCATGCTAATATCAAAAGCTGTGTGAAGAAATGGGTAGTCTTCATAAATCTCTTCTTCTGCACACAGAGGTTACGTTGGCTATCCAGAGTAAAAGTTTTGTTAAGATAAGTAGAATTACGCAATGAAATCACAGTTTACCTGCAAGTCCAGCAGTGAACGTCACTAAGTTGATGATGATAGTACGGTGGTGAACTAAGATAAGAATAAACGCGCAAATGCTGCGGCAGCAAGCTAAATTTTTGTGTTCAAGACACAAGGTGGGCCGCGAACTTTAAACTTTCTTGTAGATGGGTCGCGGTTCCATCAAGTTTGGTAAACACTGACTTAATATATTGTTTTCTTACCTGATGGTTATAATGAGCTTTTCTTCCGGGGATATAGACATCCGAAATCGTGTATCCTGGCCACAAATATTTAAATATAGTTTTGTTAATAATTCTTCATACGATTTTACTCACATCCTAACGTATCCAAAGAACTTATCTTCAAAGGTCATTGGGCGTTTCTGACCCACTTTGTGAAAGTTCGCGTACACAAACCAATTCAGTTTTAAATTGAAGAATTCAATCCCACTTTTCAAAATATGTTTTTTTTTTTAAATATTCAATGGGAAAAAGAAGTTATTTAACATTTAAAAAAAATATAAACTTTTGTTAATAAAACAGAAGTGTTTACTTTTAGCATTGTGGAAATGTTTCGTACAGTCACAATAAATGTTGTATAGCTCTACGAAATATCTCTCTCTCGCTCGCACGTTTGGCAGCTAGATAAAAACAGGTAGGTACCCAAGTGTGCATGCGCCAGCGCCGCTTGGACCTCGTCGCAGTCGTCCGTCATCCGTCGTTTCGATCTGTGCGTTTACACCTGTGTTTCTGTTATTTATTCATTTTATTTATTCATTTTATTTGACTACCTGTGCACGTTTTATGGACTATTGGCTTTGCTTGACTATTGGTTTTAAGTTAAAATGGAAAGACAAAATAGTTGTGTGTCGTGTAATCGATCTGTGTTACGTCGACGAAAACACATATTGACAACGCTCTTTCAAGTATTATAAGAGGTAAGTAACTTACACAGTACTTACTCACAGGCTCACCAAACCTCGACTTTGATAGATAGCGATAGAAAGAAATACTTTTAACCATGCTTTTGTCATTATAGGTACGCTTATTTGGTATCGTAGCCTTTACCGTGATTATAGTCGTTCGTGAGGAATTGCAATCCGTCGTATTTACTAAAATGAAACTATTTATAATTGCTAATTAATATAATTTATACTACTTGGTCGTAAAATACTGGTATTTAGCTAAATCCGGCTTGACTGGAAGCCGACCCCAATATAGTTGGGAAAAGGCTCGGCAGATGATGATGATACTACTTGGTCATAAACGATGGAAAGATCCGGTTGCGGCACGTTGCCATGAAGCGCTAATGCACGGGACGGCAACGCCGCACGCGTCGTCGCAAAGCGATGTGTGTGTGTGTGTGTGTGTGATCTTTGTATGCTGACAGTGGAAGTTCTCAGGTTGATGTGAAGATGATGATGATTTCACAGTATATGCAATTTTTTATCAATTGTTTCAGATTCGTTTTGATGGCTCAAGGGCCATATGCCATGCTTGCTGGGTGAGATTTGATCGTCAATTGCACAACCAACCCATAGAAAACCAGCCTGTAAATCAACATATACCACATCAACCAGTGGATGACCAACCCGTGCAAGATCAACCAGTCGAAGATCAAGCAGTTGAAGATCATGAACCCCATCAAGTTGAAGGAGAGGCAGATCAGAGAGATGTTGCGGGTCCACAATTAGGTCCCGGTTTTGTTGCGCCTAGTGGATATTTGCGAGCATTAAATACAGCCAGGCATTGTGTTATTCCAAACTGCAGAAATGTGGTGGCCCACAATGTTCCGCTGTATGCTAAGTTTCAACTTTTGCATAATTATAATTTTTACATACCGGAATTAGCTCGGGTTTGCAATCCTCATTTTATAAGAAATGATTGGGAAGACCTAATTAATACCCCTTCACTCGAAAGCTTTAATGGTGCTCATGTTGTTGGCATGATGAATCTGTACAAATGGGGTTTCGAACGGAGAAATCAATTTGATTACGAAAATATCGAACAAATAGATGACAACGAATTCCACTTTTGGACGGGTCTTACAAAATATCACTTTAATGTGATTTTAAACCAAACACCTTCTCTTTGTGTTAGATCCGAACGTCCTGCCACGGTTCTTGGAATTTACCTAACTAAAATAAGAACCGGTGAACCAGATGAGCGCTTAACTACTAAATTCAATATGTCGAGGAGAACATTAGAAAGGAAATTGGTGATAGCAAGAGAATGTTTAACTAATGATTTTGTGTCACAGCATTTGGGCTTAGATCATATTACAAGAGAAGATGTGGTAGCCGGAAACCTTTCAATCCCTAGCCATTTTTTCGGTGGTAACCAAAATGATCCCGCAGCCATTGTCATATGTGACGGAACATATATTTATCTGCAGAAGAGTGCGAATTTCCTTTTTCAACGGAAAACTTACAGTCTTCATAAGTTTCGGAACTTAGTCAAACCCTTTTTATTAGTATGTACCGATGGCTACATACTGGATGCAATGGGACCATATACAGCAAATACTTCGGACGCAAGAATTATGCTCGACCTGATGCGAGAAGATTCTCCGATTCATGGGTTCTTGAGAACTGATGACATTTTTATATTGGATCGTGGATTTCGAGACGCGATCGGTAATATTGAAGAATGCGGATATAATCCGCACATGCCGCCAACGAGAGCAAGAGGAGAACAACTGACGACATTAGATGCCAATAAATCTAGGTTATTAACTATGATCCGTTGGGTAGTAGAAACTATTAACGGCAGATTTAAAAAAGATTTTAAAATCTTCCGCCATGTTTATTTTAATGTTGCTATGAGACATATGATGATCGACTTCAGAATAACTGCGGCAATAATTAATGCCACTCGACATCCATATGAAGACCATATGTATGCGGAGCAGTTCATATCCATAATAAATGAGAGGATGAATCAACACAATGAGCTGTCAGATTATGTGATAAGGCATAATTTGAACAGGCAGAGAGTAGCGTTTGTGCGACTCGACGGAAACGATCCGGATTTTGAAGACTTTCCGCGCCTTACATATGAAGAATTAATGTTATTTACGTTGGGATCGTACCACTTGAGAATCGCGAGGTCATATAACCACGAGCACATGCGTTTGAATGGAGTATACCACATCGAAATATACCGACACCAAGAAATGATCGAAAACAAAATACTAATAAGAGGCCGAATTCAGTCGCGACACGTCCGTAGTAAACAATATTATACGTATATTTTAGTAGATCCCACACGAATTGGAAGAAATGGCATTGATCAGTATTACTGCTCGTGTATACACGGCCGCCGCACTGTTGGAAGCTGTGCGCATGTTGTAAGCCTAGTTTACTTTTTATCATGGGCCAGGCATCAAGATGTAATAGATGCACCTGCAGCCTTTTTAGATGACATAACAATCGATTTTGATCAAGCAGAATAAAAATATTATTTAAGTAGAACTGGATTTTATTTTTGTCCCTTAAATAGTTGAAAATTAAAACTTTTGGTAAAACTAGCACATTCTACTTTCTTTCCCGTGGGATTTTCCCCATGGGAAATTATCCAATGCCACTTAGGGATGTCTAGCTTTTGACTGGTAAAAGTATTTTTGAAATCAGTTCAGTTGTTTTGAGATAATTCGTTATAAAAATGCTTTAAAAATGTCTTAATAATAATAAATAAAATATTTTTTTTCTCAATTCTCCCATGGCCCACAAGAATGCGACCCACACCACTGGGGTGTAGATACATTTATCTACATACCTTGCCCTATTTCGTTTGTGTACGCCGTGGGTCAAACGTCCGAACAAAATGCCCAACGACCTTTCTTAAGGTTTGAAATATAAATATTATACTCTTTGCCGTCATGTCGTGTCACCAATAGAGGATGTATCCAAAATCTATGTTTATTTTTGTGACGATATTTTCTACGAAGATATAAATAAATGACTGCCGCAACTTTCTCAACGTCCATCATGTGCAATATTTCTAGAATTCCTGACGATTGCGGCAGACCGCAGTGAGCCAAGACCATACGGTTAGCCGGAATACGGCGTGCCAATATTGACAGCAAGACTTTTCCAAAACTATGTTTCTTTGAAAATATTTGAATCACAATCTTTACCATACGACCCCACATCAATTAAAATGAAATTGTAGTTGGAATGCACAATAGCCATGAGAACAATAGAAAATAAATGTTTATAATTTAAAAACATTGATCCACTTTCTTCAGGTTTAATTATTCTTATATGTTTCCCGTCCACTGCTCCAAGACAGTGTGGAAAATAGGCATTTATTTCATATCCCTGTGCTATATCCAACCATTTTTCTTGTGTTGGCATTTGCATATAAACTGTAGATAGTTCTGACCAAACATATTTCATTTCTTGGAAAGCTTAGTCCATAGATTTCTTACTGTAGGCAGGTACTTACTGTAGTTCGTTTTTTGTTTCAGCAAAGTCTACAATAAAAAAATGGACAGCTTTGCGAGATAGGCGGATGAAATGCCATAGAAGACTTAAAGAATGAAATCGAGATCAGGTGCTAAGCAGGTTCGTAAATGTAATTTTTACGACGAAATGTTATTTTTAACAAAAATTGCAACACGCCGAGACGCTGAGTCAAATATACCCAAAACCACAAACGTGGAAATAACTCCCGTAGAACATACAGCGATCGCGAAAAAAAGAAACAGGATGTTAGCGGGGTGGACCAAAATATGGCAGACTTGATAAAAACTGTTACCAAAGAAGAAGAGAGCCGTGCCATGTCCTTTATTAAAAGTATAGCTTCGAGTGTTGTTAAGTTTAGTGATGAGGAAATGGTGGATTTCCAGTTTGAAGTTTTAAAACTTGTGCGTGCCACGCAACAACGAAAGGGAAGTGATGTTCAGCAACAGTGGAGTACTGAGTATTACAAAATCATGCAGCCTTCTACGTCATCATTTAACTTATCCGGCCCATCATACTCAACTCGACCAGGTTACAGTACTCAAAAATTTACATCGATTGAATTTGACTCCGAAACTATTAGTAGTGTGGAAACATCCCATACAGATGATTTTCAGTTTGACTTTTTTTAAAAATATGAAGATTTGGAGTCTGTTGAATTTAGAAATATGTGACACTTCAAAGACATTGATTATTGTGAAACGTTAAAATAAATATGCTTAAAAATAATTACTTGAGTACCTACTTACCTTAATGTTACGGCCAATCTAATGAATGGAGGAATACTTTCTCGCATTTTGGTATTTCCATGTCGTATATTATTTTCTATAGTTGTCACAAGCTTGTCTAACGTAGTCATTTTCATGCGAAAATAATCCACAATTTTTTCCTCATGTTGTCGCATAACACTGTAAAGGGTAATGAACCCACCAAACTCATTTTTCTCTTGTATAATTGGATGAACCCAGTAAAGTCTCTTGTTTTTTGTTTCCCCTTTTTATTTTCTAATAATAATATGCAATTATCATTCTTTTTTGTTTGTAGTTACCATTTTTATAAATAAACGAAAATGATTATCAGACTTGTAATTACTTGCGCGCCCTGACTGACGCTGACGATTGCACTAATAAAATCCTGTCGTGTACAAGTTGTATTCGTCTTGTCTGCGGAAGACACGAAAAGTTTACGTGTGTAAAACAGTCAAAATTCTTGTCGTGTACATGAAGAATTACAAAAAAAAAAGCCAAGAAATTACGATCGCGCAGGCGTATTAAACGGGAAGACGAATCGTATTAAGCGTTAAGAAATGTATTAAATATGTTCTAAGTTGCAGGGACTAGCGTAAAAAGGCGTATTATGCGAGAAATCGTATTAAGCGTGATCGGATTAAACGGGTTCTACTGTATTATTGAATGTTTTAATTAAGTTATAAATATTTCCTTTTTTGGGCTCTTATATTCAAACTAGCCTAAACTTCACCCGCGCCGCGATAGATCAGTTTTTTATTTTGATTGTGGCGCCCTCTTACGAGATAGATCTGTATCACCGCGGACTTTTTTATAGACCTTTTGAAGGAATACAATAATGTGGTACATCATTCTAGTGTATCTCATAAGGTTAAAGCGACGCACGTTAAAACTAAAAGCATTTAGACATTTTCCCCGGATTTCGGGAAACATATGTTGATATATAAGGAACCGCTATACTTATTGACATACTTTTTAGTAGAGTTGTGCCGATTATGACTTTTGCCGACTAGCCGATTAGTCGATTGTAATAAGAGCGACTAGTCAGCTAAGCCGATTACGGTTTCGGGCATTTCCGTCACACTTCGTTTAAGGCTGATTCGCGCGCAATTGCATATGCCGCCTGCGAGCGTGTCGGAACATGTTTTGTGTACTTCGCATTGTTCCTTAATTTTTGCTTGTGTAATGGTCGGGAGCGGTATTTTACTGTAAAAACAATATTTTTTGTGCATAATTAAAGATAATACTGTTATTATTTATAGAAGTGAACAAGTAGAATAAAAAAGAAAATCTCGTGTATGGATGTTTTTTGAACAATTGGACAATGATTCCCGTAAAGTTAAGAGTAACCAATGCCAAGTGATAATTTCTCGTGGTATGCAAGGAAAAACAGCTAACACTACAAGCATGAACAACCATATTAAATACAAACATCCAACCCTAATACCTCAGTTAGGTTCTGCTATCAAATGTTCAAGCACAGACGATTTCACCAAGTCTCAAATCTCAGCAGAAGAATTACCTAAAGCAGTGCCTACTCCATCAACTTCAGTGTCATCAGAGGTCAGTTTATGACAGAAAAGCCAACAAAATATTGAAGACAGTTTAACTATACACTGGTCATGTGAAGACTCAAGATCAAGAGAAATCAATATTGCGATAGGTGAAATGATTACACTTGACAACCAGCCGTTGTCAATTGTTGAAAATACAGGCTTTAGAAACCTGATGAGGAAAGTTAAACCTAAATATAACATACCGGGCAGAAAGTATTTCACAGAAAACATCATTCCTCAACTTTACGAAGAGACTAAATCTGAAATACGAAGAGGAGTTATGAGTGCCACTGCAATTTCAGTTACTACTGATATGTGGACAAACATTATAATAATAAAGAAAGTTTTTTGAGTGTACAGCTAGAGATGTAAAGAACTCGAGCCTTTTGAGTCTTAAATTTTAGACTCGGCTGACAAATTGCACAGCTCGACTCGTTATACCAAGAACCCCAGACTCGAGCACTTAAGTCTAAATAAAGACACGAGCGCAACATGGCGCTCGAGTCTTGATTCGCGCTCGAGTCGTTTTACGCGACGAGTCGCGCTCAAGTTCTTTTCCATTTGGAGTTCCTTTATAAATAAACAGGAAATAAAATATGTAACTTTGTGAGATATAATAGTAATTTAATTATTTTTGTAACGTCTAATATTCTTAGCTTTTGAAAATCCTGCTAATATTATAAATGCGAAAGTTTGTGAGTATGGATGGGTAGAATATGTTTGTTACTCTTTCACGATAAAACTATTGGACGGATTTGGTAAAAACTTTACAGTAATACAGGTTATACGTCAGATTAATCTTTCCTATTAAATTAAAAGAGGTAAATATGACAAACAAAATTTAATCATCATGAAAATAATTCTTAACATAAACAAATCACATTAGGTATGTACATATTGTACATACTTAGTACACCTTTATTTTTTATTATATAAACGTTTAATCAAAAAAGTCTAACCATGATGCTAGACACATTGTAGCTTGTATGGTTTTATTACCGAGTCTGTTTCTTTTTTTTGTGATTAAATTACCAGATCTTGAAAATGCCTGTTCGCTCGGTACACTTGTTGCCGGAATACTGAGTATATCAAACGCAAATTTTTGAAGGTGTGGTAATCTATTAGCTTGTTGTGTCCACCATAATATAATATCAGTGTCTTCTGTTTCTATTGGCATCATTAAATACTCCTTAAGTTCATCCGTAATGATTGTTTTATTCCTATGAATGGTCGAAAAAATACTTTTCCTTGAACTGCCTTCGGTTTCTGACTGTTCATTTATGTTACAACGTTGATCGTATTTCGTATGGTAGAATATTTTCAATAACTGAAGTGGCTCATGTTCCTCTCTTTCAGAAAAATAATGATTTTTTAGTCGGGGGTCCAAAAAAACTGCATATTTTGCATATTCTGTCCGCAACACTGATATGTATTGATTTAATTTGTCAGCCATAGCATGTGCACAAGCATTCAAAAAATTGTCGTCATCATAATTCTGTGAAATTTGATCCAACAGCACATCAATTATAGGTATCACGTATACCAAACTAGGGTATTTTGATTTAGAGAGTAAAAGGGTAGCATCATAATAAGGTTTTAAAAAATCAATCAACTTTTTTACTTGTCCCCAATCCTCAATTAGATACTTCTTGAATTCCTCAAAATTGTTGCACATATGATCCAACACGGCACGCATGTTATAGGCACGTTCCAACATTAAAAATGTGGAGTTCCATCTTATATGTATTTCTTTAAGTAGGGTTAATCGTGATATTTTCAACAAATCACAAATATCAAAGAACAATTGTTTTTTCTTTGGTGAAAAATTAATAAAATTTACCAATTTCGATATATCTGACACGACATTATTCAATTTTTCTAATCCTTTTTTAACACTTAGGTTCAATATGTGCGCTAAACATCTGGTGTGAATAACATTTTCATAATCGCTATGAAAAAGTTGTAACAACTGCATAGTCTTTATATTGGTGGCCTCGTTATCTGTTGTTATAGACATAACTTTATTTTGCAACCCATAACAGTCAAAAATTTTCGTGATTTTTATTAATATTTCACTACTTGTATGCGGAAAAGGTATAAGATCGAAATCCAATATGATAGCATTCATTTTTGATTTATGAACAAAATGGGCTGTAATAACAATGTACGGTTTGTTCGTCACTTATGTCCAAAAATTAAATGTTAAAGACTTTATTTATTGACTTTATGCATTCTATTAAGTTAGTTTTTGTGTTACCATAAAGTGTTTGTATATTCAGATTCAAACTATGGCGTGTTATTCCCGGGAAATTAGGCTTTAATCCTTTTATCATTTTAATAAAGTGTTCTTCTTCCACAACACTATGAGGGTGAGCACCGTGTATTACAAAGTTTAGAATCAGCTTATCGTACACAGAGTACTTACTTGTTCTGTTTTCTTTAATTGTTTCTTTATCGTGATGATTAGCAACGTGTCTTTTTAAAATTGTATGCGACGTTTTAAGTGAAAACTGTTTCATACATTTTTTGCATTCATAATGCAATGACGTTTTATTATAATTTGTATTCTTAACACTTTATTATTATTATTGGGTATGACATTTAGTTCCTCGCCTCTCCCATGGCCGAAACAGAAAATTAGAATTTTAAATGGGAGAGGCGGTACTCCCCGACAAGAGCACAGTCGGTCGGGGTCAGGGAGTCAGGTTCAAGAACCGACGGACGATCCGAGCCGTATCGAGCAGCACCGCTTTCACAGAAATCCAACCGCCTCAAGTTGGTCGCGAGGCTGGTTGGAATTAACCCGTTCGCGGACAAAACAATTGGGATTATTTCTGTCGAAGTCACACCCCACATGTCGGTGATCTCGTGAGCCAGATCGAGATATTTCCGACGCTTCTCGGTGTCGGCTTTCACGAGACCCTCGTCATGAGGGATAGTGACATCCACTAGAAATACCCTCGACTGCGACCGATCCCATACCACGATATCAGGCTTATTCGCTAGAATAGTCCTGTCCGTGATAACGGATCGGTCCCAATAGATTTTGGCACGGTCGTTTTCTAGGATTGGCTCCGGCAGATACTTGTAATACGGCAGCCTCTGTTGCAAGAGTCCGTATTTCAGAGCGAGCTCCTGATGCAGGATTTTGGCTGCTTGGTTGTGTCTGTGCAAGCACTCAGTGTTAGCAAGAGCCGAACAACCGGAAATAACATGCCTAAGTGACTCTCCGGGACGGCCACATGCTCGACAGATGTCTGTGGTACCGTCCTTTAGGATGTATTTCCGATAGTTCCACGTCTTGATAACCAGGTCTTGTATTGCACAGACAAAACCTTCGGTTTCCCCAAAGAGGTCCCCGAAACGCAGCCAATGCAGGGAGGCTTTACGGTCCACGAAAGGTTCGTGAAGTACCTTGTAAAACCTCCCGTGCAGCTCCTTCTCTTTCCATACGGACTCCCGATCAGAGGTGCTAAGTACCTCCGGGGTTCGCCAATCCTGTGAGGCCAACGATAAGGGAGTCAGTCCTTTATCACTAGCGACCACCTCTCCCCGAATACTATTATCCGTCATCGTCAAAAAATAGTTTCTGAGGTTGCATACCTCGCGGTTGTGCATGGTTTTGGCACTCAAGAGGCCTCGACCACCACACTTCCGCGGGATATACAATCTCATAACCGACGATCTCGGATGATGCATTCGATGAGAGGTCATCGTCGTGCGGACTCGTCTGTCCAGAGCGTCTAGTTCGGACTGAGTCCATCTGAGCACGCCAAACGTGTACATCAGTACAGGCATGACCCAGGAGTTAATGGCTCGGATCTTATTAACGCCTGACAAGTAGCTATTAAGCACACTTTTCAGGCGTTCATAAAACTCCTCGCAAACACCCTGTTTCACGTCTGCCACCTTCACACCGATGGTTTGTGACATGCCCAGATACCGGTATGTTTCAGCCTCGGAGAGTACCCTCAAATGATTGGTGCCGACATCGACACCATCAGAGTGCACGACATGCCCCTTCCCGACATGAATGACCGCACACTTATCGACCCCGAGCTCCATCTTGACGGAACCACTGAAATCGTTAGTGATCGTCAGTAGCTCCGCCAATCTGTCAGCCGTGGGGGCGTAAAGCTTCAGGTCATCCATGTAAAGGAGATGAGGCAAGCGTGGTCCGCCTCTCCGAAACTGAAAGCCTGTCCCTGAATTCTCCAAGAGTGTACTTAGAGGATTCAGGGCCAAGCAAAACCAAACTGGACTCAGGCAATCGCCCTGGAAAATCCCTCGCCTTATATCAATTTGGTCATCCGCGTCCGTCATCCGCTGACCGTCTAAACTCAGGATCGTTCTCCAGCACCCCATACACTGCCCGAGGAAGTGTCGAACTGTACTTTCAATTTTGTACAGCTCGAGGACCCTCATGAGCCATGAATGAGGTACCGAATCGAACGCCTTCCTGTAGTCTATCCAGCCAGCGGAGAAGTTCCGACGGTTGCGTTTGACCAGTTGGCCTACGACCGCATCGATGAGGAGCAGCTCCTCGCTACCGCGACTACCGCCCCTACATCCGTTCTGAGCTCCAGATATCACATTGTTATCAACAATGTGTTGAGTAATCTTGGAGCTCAGAACGGATGTCAAGGTCTTGTAAATTGTACAAAGACAAGTAATGGGGCGGTATTGTGATGGATCCGCGGTAGCATCGCTCTTTGGAGCTAAATGAGTGACCCCAGTAGTTAAGAAGTTCGGGAGCGTCCCACTCTCGAGGGCGCTTTGGAACTGACGGGCGAGAGTAGCGTGGCAGCGCGTGAACCCCTTCAACCAGTAATGGTGCAATCCGTCCGGCCCCGGACTTTTCCAGTTCGGAGCCTTACGGATCGCAGCCACCACATCGGAAAACGGAGAGCTATCTGAGGACGAGGCGGAGTCTGATGGTGAAGATTTGGATTTTAATCCAAGTCCTAGGGATTTGCAGTCTGTTCTTGACGAAAATTCTTACAGTGATGGGGAGGGCGGTGTTGGTGATGTAATTTTTGATGACCCAGTTGGAGATGATTGCCAAAACCATGCAGATACAGAGGCTTTTCCGGATCCACCTTTGATCGACGATAATGCTGAATGTAGTGCGCCTAGTTCCACAAATTTAGGTAGAATTTAATTTGGAAAAGGCAGGCTCTTGCTTTTCGTGAAGAACAAATAAATTTCAAAGGAAATGAAGAATTATCACAAGATATAATGGCGATGCAGAGTCCATTCCAATTTTTTAGTTACTTTTTCAGTGACAATCTCATTGCAGAAATAGTAGAAGAAACTAACAAATACGCAGTCCAAAAGAATCCAGAACGACCTTACATAGTAAATGCAAAGGACATCCGCCAATACCTTGGTATTTTGTCTTTTATGTCCGTTTACCACTATCCCAGCATCCGTTCTTATTGGGGTAGATATGGGTTTAGCCCTATAAAAGACACGATGCCGGTGAACAAATTTGAAAAAATTAGACGAGTGATCCACTTCAATGACAATGATAAGCACTTACCTGTTACGCACCAGGAACACGATAAACTTCACAAACTGCGACCGGTGATAGATCATCTGAATGCAAAGTTTTCAAATGTGGCCATTGACCAACGTTTGTCAATTGATGAACAAATGTGTTCCACGAAGATCGGACATTTTCTCAAGCAATATATGCCCAACAAACCTCACAAATGGGGATTCAAACTTTTCATGCTGTGCAGTTTGTTGGGGTACGCGTACAGATTTATAATTTACGCTGGAAAAGAACGAGATGACCGCCTACCCAACGATCCAGATATCGGTGTGACAGGACAAACAGTCATGAAGCTACTACGAGTAAAATCACATAGTGTATTTTGACAACTATTACACATCTCTGCCGTTATTGCATTATCTGGCAAAAGAAGGGATCCATTCTCTCGGAACCATACAAAGGAACCGGCTTGGTAAATCATGTAAGTTACCAACGAAGCAAGAAGTCATGAAGAATTCAGTACCACGGGGAGCATTTCATGAGAACGTGACAAGCGTAGACGACGTTGAGATAACTGCTGTGAGCTGGAAGGATAATAAACAGGTAATCTTAGCATCGACATATGTTGGCGCGGAACCACTCAGTAAAATCGAAAGATTTGATAAAAAAGAAAAAAAGAAAATTTCGATCGCATGTCCCAAATTAGTCAAAGAGTATAACGCTCATATGGGTGGAGTGGATCTCATGGACTCCTATTTAGGTAGATACCGGATCAGAATGAAGAGCAGGAAATGGTACCTGCGTATTTTTTACCATCTTGTGGACTTGACCAGCATAAATTCGTGGATCCTCTACAAAAAGGTTTTATCAAAGAAGGGCAAACATACAAAAGAAATAATGAATTTAGCCGACTTCAGGTCCGAACTCGCTGATACCTTATGCAAGTATGAAACGCCAAGGAACAACAGGGGAAGTCCCAGCAACATCAGCTTGGACGAAGAGCCACCAAAGAAAATGCGCAAAGGCAAACCAGTGCAAGTCCTGCCTCCCAGAGACATAAGGCTTGATGGAGTAGGTCATGAACTAGTTAGGAATGAGACCAGGATGCGCTGCATGAGACCACAGTGCTCACTACTTAGTATTAATAAGTGTAATAAATGTAATGTAAGTTTATGCTCCAAAAAATCGATTAACTGCTTTGCTATTTTTCATTCATAATTTTGTGTACTAAATGCATACTGTATCGAAAACGATACAACAAATTTTTGTATAAAATAAAGTGTAAAAACATATAATATTTTTTTTTGTTTATTTTTCCTGGAATAAACATCTAATTTACTACAACATATATTTTTTCCAATAAAAAGTACGCCATCATGCGTTTAAGGGTTAAGTTTATTGATTTGAAGCACAAGTAGTAATTGCATAACTACTTGTATTACTTGGTTACTAAAAGTATCATAAAACAAGGAAACCTAGATCTACATATTCGGGTGTCATAGTTTATTACAAGTGACAACATTTCGTTCTTTGAGAATTATTTAGATCGTGTCAAAAGTGCGTTCATTTTTTTACAAAAATGTCCAGTGCTGACGGTGAAAGATCTACTTCTCCTAGTATTTTAACAGGATTATTTCGAGAGAAGAAAAGAAAATTATTAGAGTCGACCACTCCAGTAATAGCCGATAAACAAACGCAGGTTACGTATGGAGATATCCTAGACTCTTATGTGTATAAAAGAAATCGCTGGGACTCGTCTGATGTACGCCCTTGTACACGCTTACTAAAAGATATTGACTTTAGTTTGGAAAACCATGTGATCCAAGGAATCAAGAGTTTTCTAAACTGATAGCGTTTGAGATGGATCGAGTACCCGAAGAAAAACGTACTTTGACTTACTCCAAGATATTAGACTTTATACGGAAAGTACGAGAGGAAGATAGCTTAAAGGATGTTAGTTTGCCTAGTTTCTCCGATTCTGAATAGCATAACGAATAACAAAGAAAAAATATTAAATATCATTGTGTTGTAATTATTTATTGTCTCCATTTTTATTCCAATAATTATAAATAATAACCACAGAAGTAAAAAGGTAAAGATTCGTAAAATAAAAAGCAATAAATATTGTTCCGTACCCACATAACAAATAAGTGTCGCGTTTTTATCCCTCTTGAGGTACACAGAACATAATAATGCCATGCCTAAAGGCCACATTTAGCATGTTGCCACATAAACTATGTATTTTAAATAAATCAACCTTATTACGCTCAAGACTCGATACGCTCGAGCTCTTTTTAAGACTTGAGTTCTTTTTGAGACGTGAGTTTCATTTTTAAGACTCGAGCTTTTTTTGAAATACGAGTTCTATTTTGGCGCTCGAGTCTTCGAAAAAGGACTGGAGCTCGGGTCGACTCATAGCTCTGAGTTTTGTTAGCACACCGAGTCTTGTAAAATTGAGCCGAGTCTATCGAATTAAGACTCAAAGACTCGAGTTCTTTACATCTCTATGTACAGCTCACTGGTTCGACGATAGTTTTAAATATCACCACGCAGCAAATGAACATTTCCCTGAAACACACACCGCCAATAATGTAAAAAATTTTTTAGAAGAAATTCCATCTTTATGGGATATAGATGTCGTAGGATGATTTGATGTTTAGGTTTTTTGCGAAAAACTTAGGGATTTTGCAAAAATCCGGATAATTAGACAACGGTTGTAATATTTTCTAATCTTACTAGGTTTTTTGCAAAAAAACTAGTCGGTTTAGTAAGATTGTTGATTGTATTTTTTAATGCTGATTGGCTGATTTTTAATTGCTCGCCTACACTTATTCTGATTGGTTGGTCATTGTGGTATTGAGATATTATAGCTAGAGTTATAAAGGGTAAGAAATGACGATACTTATTTGATAGTAGGAATTAACTATATTTCTTTACTCTCTTGTTGGAGTAAAATTACAATCACGTTCGGACATATATACACAGATCAAGTTACCCCAAACTAAGTGACACTTGTATTATGGGATACTAACTCAGCGATATATTTAATATAATATAATACACATATGCTCATCACATAAATGTTACTCTCAATGGGGGTCAAACCCGCAACCTCCAGACCGAAAAGCTGGTCACCTATCCACTCGGCCACGGACGTCTTCCATATAGGTAGGAACAATAAAATAAGTACGTTTTAAATTGTAGTATTGAGGTATTATAGCTAGAGTTATAAAGGGACATGACAATACTATTATTATACTTAGGAACTTTTTGTAACTAAAATTAAAATAACAATCAAATTAAATGTAGGTAGGAACAATGAAGTCAGTACGTTATAATTAACAACCAATCAGAGATGACGTGTTTATGAGGCACTGCAATCGACCAATCAGTGTACAGTATTCATAAAAACTGACATATCGTTTCGGAGTTATACTAAACAAACTAGTTTTTTTGCAAAAAAACCTAGTAAGATTAGAAAATATTATAACCGTTGTCTAATTATCCGGATTTTTGCAAAATCCCTAGGTTTTTTGCAAAAAACCTAAACATCAAATCATCCTACGACATAGATACGACCAAAATTCACGCCGTTGTACGAGACAACGGCAGAAATGTGACGAAAGCAATTAACGATTCAGTCTTTAAGGGAGTACCATGTTTTATACATAATCTTCAACTGGCTATTAATAACGCTTTGAAACATGATACCATGGCACAAATACTAGTAAAATCGAGACGAATAGTGACACACTTTAATCACTCTAATCAAGCTCAGTCAAAACTTCGAGATTTGCAGCAAGAACTAAATTTATCATATCACCAGCTTGTTCAAGATGTATGTACCAGGTGGAATTCCACATACTATATGATATCTCGCCTCTTCGAACAAAAACGAGCTGTTTCTTTGTACCTTGCTGAAACATCAGTAAAGACAACTGGGCACTTCTGGACCAAAGATTGAAAATTAAAAAGTTGGCGGCCACTTCAGAATCTAATTTTAAATTAAAGCTATAAATATGTGCTTAATTTTTTATTATGAGCATAACTCTCAGATATGGATAGTTTAGAAGATAATCTAGTAAACTAAAGTCTAGTTTATTTTTTTCGTAAAAATATTTTAGCCGCTAATATTAATTTGAAAAGTGAATGTTAATAAACTCTTTAAAACAGGTAAACGGTGAATTTAATAACACGTTCAAGGTCAACCGGTGTCGTTTTGGGTAGGCGTGCCCGGTAATAAGGTAGAAATGAGTTTACTTTCGATACTGCTCTAATAAAATATCAAACTTCGCAGCCCAACAATAAGGTTTAAAACAACATGCAGCAGTCGAAACAACGATCGCAGTCATTCCGCTACTTTCGAGTTATTGGTTGCGTACTGTGCGCTTGCGTTGTTGTGTTTTCGATTCCCCTGTTTTTTTGACGTTTTGCTTCTCTTCTTGGACTTGATTAACCTTGTGACTCGGATTTTTGTGAACTTGTATACGAAGAATTCGTGTAGCACGTGTTTTCTTACGTATTCTTTGAAATGGAGGCTTTCAACTGTGTTATTTGCACTACACGGCGCAGAAGAAGACATTACCTGTTAACAAGGGAAGTCTTCGAAGCTAATCCAGCAATTGCGCAATATATTCATGGAATGGAAGGGCAAGTCCATGTAAGTATCCCATTTTTTTTCTGCTACCTATGTGATAATATCGTATAAGTATCGTATAGTATAAGGCATAGTGTCAAGTACATAACTGTTATTTTTTTCTTTACAGATACTTTTCAATAATGAAGAGTATGTATGCAGACCCTGTTGGCAAAGGGCTGAACGAGCTGCAGCTGTAAGAGGTGATCCCATGGATGGAGCGCTTCCAGCCGAGGTACCAGTCCCAGGTGAAGAACAATTGCCAGTTGATGTTCAAGATGCCGAACATGTACCATATGAAGGACAATTGCCAGCTGATGTACCAATTCAAGAACCGATGCCAGCTGATTTTTAAGACGCCGAGCAAGGTGATGATGTACAAATGCCACCGCATGACGTTCCGGGAAATGCCCTGTTTGTCCCTGATTACGCTCGGCCGCCGAACACATCATATGCTTGTATTTTTTATGGGTGTCGCAATGAAACTCGTCATCGACTGCCAGAAGTCTTGAAGACAGCATTTTTAATACATTTTAATTATTATGTTCCTATACATGCAAGAGTTTGCTATGAACATTTAAATGGCAACGAATGGGATGAATTATTCCAAGCACCAAACGTTTCCCATCACATCAGTACCGCACATTTTTATGATATTATGAGGATAATGAAGACATCTGCTTTGCTAAACACTCAATTAGATTTTGAAAACATCAACTCAATCCTACCCAGCGTTTTTCGTTATCACGTTGGAGTGACCCATCAGCAATTCAACGAAATACTGATAGAAAAACCTTCACTTCGAAACTGGACAAATCATAGTACTATTTTGGCTATGTATCTTATGAAACTGCGGACTGGCGAACCAAACGAGCGCTTGGCCCAGCTATTCAGCACAAGTCGCCGCACTTTGGAAAGGAAGATGGCTACAGCCCGAGAGTGCCTGACAAGAGATTTTCTTCCACAACATATAGGTTTGGATCATATAACCAGAGACGAGATAATTGAAAAGGATCTTACCGTTCCAAATGGTATTTTTAATATAAATAATGTCAGAAACGCCATAATTATATGCGATGGTACTTACATAAACATTCAAAAAAGTAGAAAAAGTAGAAAGAGGAGAAATGCAACTCACAACAATACAAGCCAATAAAACACGTCTCGTCACTTTATGTCGATGGGTGGTCGAAGTGGTGAACGGCAGGTTCAAGAGAGATTATAAGATTTTTAGGCAAGACTTTTTTGACTGTGCCATGACGCATATGATGGACGATTTTAAAATCGCTGCAGCATTAATAAGCCGATTCCATGTGTCAATTGAAGATAGTGAATATGCAAGCAGATTTTTAGAAATAATAAATGAATCAATGAATGTTGATAACAAACTAGCTGATTATGTTATAAATAATAATATTAACAGACAGCGTGCTGCTTTTAGAAGCATCAGCGTTGAAAGAGAAAATATAAGATACCCTCGTTTAACAGAAGAAGATTTAATACTGTTTGCTTTAGGCACCTACCACATTAATACCATAATAATAATAACTATGTATAGATGAATTACATTGAGTCCACATTGAATGGACGAAAAAAATCTAGATCAGACACTGTTTTTATGAATATTTCTAAGATTTTGCTTTGAAACTCAAAGTATTTAAAAAAATCATAACTCTTAAACTATCCATGACAGAGAAATGAGGTTTTATTCAATTAAATAGTATATCACTACCTTTAAATAAAGGTTACTGCCGTAAGTGGCCGCCACATTTTTTTCTTGGTCCAAGCTCTATATACTTTTGCCCAGTCTCTTTTGTAATCTGAATTTATCTGGTAAAAATATATTGAGACTTGTTGCTGATGGTTGTGGCGCACAAAATAAGAATTCTGTAATGATAGGCATGTGTGCTACTTGGCTTCAAAAATCAGAAACTCAAATTAAAGAGATCGAGCTTGTATTCCCGTCCCGTACCTGGACATTCGTTTTTACCAGCAGATAGGGTGTTTGGCAATATAGAAAAAGAACTCAAAAAAACAGAAGTGATTATAAATCCTTCAAAATATCGTGACGTATTTGGGAGGTACGGTGAAGTAATTCAATTAGACATGGTCTATGATTGGAAATCTGCTGTACAAAATGTAATGAAACCACCAGGAAGTTGGCATTTTCAGTTTGCCCAGTGTAAGCGCTTTTTTTTAAAGAAACATGCTGGTAAGATCACTGTTCGAGGTGAGTATCATTATCATTCAAGTTTTGTAGCATATCAAAGCATTTTAAAGAAAGGAAAATCATTTAGAAAAGTGAACCTTTTACCTATTGCCAAGAACAATGTTGCGATAGCACCTGCCAAATTAAATGACGTCAACAATCTGTTGTCTAAACATTTTGGAGCACAATGGAAAGATTCAAATGACCTTAGCTTTTATAAAAATACTAGCTTTTTGCCCGCGACTACGTCCGCGTGGACTACATTTTTTGCATCCAGTTTACATCCAAAATACCAAAACACTATCTCAACTTCTTGTTTTTTATAATCTTCGCGGGCGATGTAAAGGATATTAAGAACATTGAGGCTTTTTAAGTGATTGTTGGGCGATGCAGTTGGAGACCCATCACTAAAATCCTTTATTTGACTACCTTTTCCCCATTCAACTTTCAAAAGTGCTCCGAAGCTATGGCTACACTATACTACACTACACACTATATGAGTGATTGATGGATGAATTTCATTAATTCCTTTTTTTAGTGGTTATAACAGTCAATCGCACCAAGTCTCAAGTTTCTAAATACAGAAATATCAAAAATCTCTATACTAACTTTCATTTGCTATTTCAACCCCTTAGTTCCATAAAATATTGTACTTCTTACTAAGAAATCGATACCACGGTTTGAAAAACACCCAGCGCCATCTATTGCATACCTCAAGAACTACGTTAATAATTAGTAATTCGTTTATTTATAGTTATTTCAGGATAAGTGGATGTAAAGAAACAGTTTAGACGATAAAACGAATTGTACGTCATCCCTCGGGAATCTCATTTTCAAGGATACATTATCGCATCATTTAGCTTCTAAAGGACCATGGGTCAAATTGGGCTCAGTGTCCAACAGAGTTATAGCATATGCCGTTGTGAAGGATTTTGTTTGTACTAAAATTGTTACTATGGGCACCACCTTCAATTCCATTGCAGAAAAAAGATATGCACCTAAATAGGTTTTTCAGAAAAAGACAATTGTTAGGAGTCGTAAAACTTATTGAAACAATATACTCATTCTTAAAATGCTTAAAATAGTGGTAAACAATAGATGCGCCTGCGCCCGTGTGATTTACAACACTCTCCATCCCTTTCACACCTCCCGGACGCCTGCGCGGGCGCCCGTCTTCTCTCAATCAGTCGACTCGTGATTCTCACGTTGTTAGCTGTGTTTCCGTGTATCCTCTCTTGTTCTGTGATTTACCGACCCTAGCTTGTTGTTTTGGACTCTGTTTATGCTTACGTATTGGTGCGCTTGGTGATTTTTTTTATTATATTAAACCTGTTAACTTTACCTGGACTGTTTATGGACACTGATTTACCTACCTGTTTTTGCAATGGCTACCGAAGGACGGCGTTGTGTGTTGTGCCCACGTTCTGTTTTGCGACAACGGCGGCATATTTTAGATGAACACTTACCAGAAAGACAACCCCGGCATGCAGAATATATTCAACAAAATGCGCTCACCGAGGTAAGTGTACGCATTTCCTGTATACGGCACATATACCTGTTATAAATCTGTGTTTAAAATGTCTGTCATTCTATCTGCTCATATTTTGAGAACTACTGAACCAATCTTAATACAGTTTGTTTCATTAATACATAATTATAGGCTACTTACCATCACGCTAAGTTATCGAAGGGGAAAGCATAGAGGTTAAATATGAGAGAGGTCAGGGAAAAACGGCCGTTTAATTAGAAATCCCATTCGCTATAAAAGTGGGACCTAAAAAATCCGACTTTTACGTGACCTGTGCTGCGGGCACAGCTATAGGCTATAAAAATCCCAAGGGAATGATCATCAAGTCCACGCGGACGGAGTCGCGGGCAAAAGCTAGTCAAAAATAAACCCAAAAGTATGCCGCAGAAAGTATTTTATTTATTGAATGTTATTTTCAAATAGTCTTTACTTTTTTTTAGGTTGCGTTTAATAACATCCAAGCCACATGCCATCGGTGTTGGCAAGTAGTGCAAAATGCAGTTCGACAACAAGAACCAGTAATGCCACTACAGGATGTCCAACCACAAGAACCGCAAGGCCCACAAGAACCACAAGGCCCACAAGAACCGCAAGGCCCACAAGAACCGCTAGGCCCACAAGAACCGCTAGGCCCACAAGAACCGCAAGGCCCACAAGAACCGCTAGGCCCACAAGAACCGCAAGGCCTACAAGCACCGCAAGGCCCACAAGAGCCGGGAATACCACCACAAGCAGAAGATCTACAACAAGTCGTTATTCCTGATTATATGAGAGCGCCCAATGTTGCTTACCGTTGTATTTTTAATGGCTGCCCTAACGCAGAACGTCTTAGAATCCCAGTTACGATTAAAGTACATATTCTTTGTGAGCACCGCTTATACATACCTGAAAGTGCAAGAGTTTGCCAAGAACATCTGATGGATAACGACAGTTGGAACTCTTTGATTGATAATTGTAATGTTACGCATAACTTTAATGTACGTCAGATCACAGATATGACTAATATGCTGGTAAGAACCATTACCCAAGGTCAGAGATTTGATTTTGAATTAGAAGCTGCATTAACGGATAATGACTTATATTTTTGGACTGGACTAAACTTGCAACAATTCAATAGAATATTGGAAGAGACTCCTTCTCTAGCACAAAGAAGTAATCGTCCACGGACTGTCCTGGGTATCTATATGACAAAACTAAGAACAGGAGAGTCAAACGAGAGATTGTCAACATTGTTTAATATATCTCGCCGAACACTGGAACGAAAACTTGCAATAGCCAGAGAATGTTTAATGAATGACTTCGTTAACAGACACCTTGGTATTGGCCATATTTCGCGAGAAAATATACTGCAAAGAAACCTGCTATTACCAAAAGGCTTATTTGGCAACGAAGAAAATACAAAAGCCGTTGTTATAGCTGACGGCACCTATATGTACATCGAAAAAAGCTCTAACTTTTTATTTCAGAGAAGAACTTACAGCTTGCATAAGTTTCAAAACCTTTTGAAACCTTTTCTGATGGTATGTAGTGACGGCTACATTATCGAAGTTTATGGTCCGTATGCGGCTACGGATTCTGATGCATCAATTATGAACAATATATTAAACGACGAGGAAAATCCTTTCCACTGGATGTTTCACCGGAACGATGTGTTCATCTTAGACAGGGGCTTTCGAGATAGCGTAGAAAACTTACAGGCATTGGGATATGAGGCACACATCCCACCGACAAAAGACAGATTCGAAACTCAATTGACCACAATTCAAGCAAACAAATCAAGATTAATAACATTGTGTCGGTGGGTTGTAGAAGCTGTTAATGGGAAGTTTAAAAATAGATTTAAACTACTGCGACAGGATTATTTTAATAGAGCCTTGCCGCATTTATTTGTTGACTTTAAAATTGCAGCCGCTCTTATTAACGCATTTTACAAGGTAGCTGTTGATAATGAACATGCAAATGAAATATTAAGAATAGCCAATGAAAGGCTCCATACACCTAATCTTTTGAACGACTATGTACAACTGAGGAACCTGAATAGACAAAGAGCCGCATTTATTACATTGGAAGCAAATCAGCTGGAAGACTTCCCTCGGCTAACAATAAACGAGATTTTCATGATATCGCTTGGGTCATATCAAATCGAACTTGCTAAATCATATTGCAGCGAGCATTTACGCAATGGTTTATATACGATAGAAGTATGTCGTGAAAATGAATTAAATAATTTAGCAGAATGCAATATCCATCACCAAAATGTGTGGCTATTAAGAGGAAGGATTCAGTCAAGACATGTTCGTGCACGTACATATTACGTATACATTCTGGTTAACAGAAACGAAATGGGTCGAGATGCCATCGCTCAGTATTACTGCTCGTGTCTAACAGGTAGACGCACAGTAGGAAGTTGTGCTCATACCATTTCAATAATATGGTATCTAGGGTTAGGCAGGCACATACAATTTAATCCACCGGCAGGATATTTAGACGACATTATTATTGATATTGATTGAAATGTTAATAAAAATAATTTTAACTGTTAGCAGTTGTTTTATTTTATATGTATACATTAAACCTGGAATTAAAACTAGTTAAAGATGTTCAATAACAAAACCTACAATGCCATAACAGCACTACTTTTTGCAGAATTTTAGTTTATTTATGGTCGGAGAAAAATATTTATAGCAAAATAACCCCATGGATTCTTCGCAAAAATTAGTTTAAATCTTTATATTTAGTGCTTTACAAGTATATTCAAAGTGGTCTCATCTCTGTTGGTGGGTGAGCCCAGGCTTCATACATTTTTGCCCATGGTCCTTTACATGTTTATATTCGTTTGCAATATATTACCTTGATTTAAACGACACACAGTGCCATCTCCAATCCATCCAGCAATATTTAAACAATATTTTAGTTTTCCCTCGGGAATATCATTTTTTCAGGGATAAAAAGTATCCTATTATTTAATTTGGACATCTAACTATACGTCTGCAAAATTTCAAAGCAATCGGTTCAGTAGTTACGGCGTGAAAGCGGCACAAATAAACAAACAAACAAACTCACTTTCCGATTTATAATATTAGTATGGATTATTGATAATGATGTGGTAATTTCTGCAGACGCTAAGGGATCTCAGGGAGAAATTTGTGAGCCTCCAGTCCCAGAGTCTAATATAATGATTTGAACCATACATTTTTTAAACTACTTACCTACCAAATATTGAATTTTTAAGTTTTGGTTCAAGTTATTTTTAAGTTTAATTTAAGTTAATAAGATTGTCAAACACTATAGTGTATTCGTTCTAAGGACTAGTGTGCTAAGGACTCATTCTAAATTTCTAATTTTCCTTATTTTTTTATTGATAAATAAAATACTTTTTGTAAAATACATTTAGTTTTTTTATAACTTCAATGTTTTTTTCTATCTGTACTTGAAACAAAAATGGCGTAAGAAAGTGATTTTGAGATGCAAAAACGCTTTAGTCCTAGGCTGAGAAGCAAAATCACATGGATCCATGCTAATTATTCAATTATTGCAAAATATATGCTAATTCGGTATGCAAAGTTTTTTTGTGGTATTTATTAAATATTTTTATTCGATAGTAAACACGAAAATAAAAGACTAATTTGAATATTTTCCATTTAAACTGAGTAATTGTAAAGTTATGATTTTTTAAAGATTGTTCAACTTTTGTACTTAATGACGTCATCGATCGATAAAATCACGTAGCGACATGCAAATGAAGCGAAATGTTTTATAAAAATGTTGCTGATTGCAAAACATATCACGAATTTGTGATGTCAAATGAAATTATTACGATATTATACTAAACAAACCTATGATTTTCGATATTTTATGAATAAACTGCAAAAACGTATGTCTTTGAAAGAACATTGAAGGTCAAACACTGTTACAGTTTTCAAAAAAAAATAACAGTCATCTTAGCTTCAATTGATATAATTTCAAGAAAATATTGTTTATAACCATAATATCTCGAAATTGGATATCGAATTGGATATGATTTGAAACATTTATTTAGTGTCTTTGAACACATTTTAGTTGTACGCAAAAGATCTTAAAGTGCAAATACACAGGTAATTCACAAACAAAAAATGCAATTTTTGGAGAATCAATCACCTGTGATAGAGGTCTCTTTGCATCTATACCCCTCAGTTCTACCTTACCCGCATTGTATTTTTTACTGTTCTTTGTAAAACACGAACTGTACTTTTTACTATGTTTTCTTTGTAATTCTTTAATTTAAAGTATTTAAAAAAACCATAACTCTTAAACTATCCATGACAGAGAAATGAGGTTTTATACAATTAAATAATATTTCACTACCTTTAAATAAAGGTTACTCCCGTAAGTGGCCGCCACTTTTTTTTCTTGGTCCAAGCTCTATACACTTTAGCCCAGTCACTTTTGTCTAATGAAGAGTGGCAAATACTAGGAAAAAGCATTTAATTGCTAAAGCCCTTTGAAGAGATTACCAAGATAATAAGTTCAAGTTGCTCATCAGTATCTGAAGTAATACCTCATCTGAAAACCCTACAAAAATATTTAGAAATGTATTATGATGAAAACAAAGAAATTATGGAAATTAAAGCCCTACTGGAAATGATTTGAATATTAAAAATCTTTACCTTGGCTACATTGTTGGATCTTAGATACAAGCAACAGTTTTTCGAGGCAGAGGATCTCAACACCATTAGGTCCCAATAGCATGAGTGATGAAGACAGCGACAGTGGTAAAAATGATTTACAGAGCACCTCCACTGATGAAAATAATATAGAAATAGCAACATATAGGATTTTTTTTTGACTTACATGTTGTAAGTCAAATATAAACCTGTAAGTCAAATATAAATATTTTGCAAAGGGTTCAAAACAAAATACTGAAAAACATCTCCTGCGCACCGTGGTTTGTAAGAAATACTGAAATCCACACGCATTTAAAGGTCAGCACCATAGAACAGGAGATTAAAATGTCTGCTGATCGATACAAAGCCAGACTTACAAATCACCCGAATGTTCTAGCCACAGTACTCGCACAACCCAGTCATCAACGGAGGCTAAAAAGGCTATCAATAATGGACCTTGGCTCAATTAGTACATAGAAGGGAGAGTTCTTAGTGGAGAAGTCCCCTAAAATAAGATTGTACCGACATCTCATCTGATTATAGTTGAAAAACTGATCGCAGATACAGCCAGCATAATAAAAAAAAAATAAAAAAAAACATAGGATTTTTTGGCAAAGTTACCAAAATTTTGCTTTAAGAAAAATACAAGAATTTCAAGATGACATGTAATGTGGGAATATAATGATAGGTTCCGTTTCTAATAATGATAGCTGTTGAGGTAAGACTGAGGGACAAGAAAGCATTCTTAAAACATGTTCACAAAATTAATTTCCAATATAATAACATAAAAGATCTTAAAAACAATCTGTCGGTTCAGGCAGCAGTTCTACATGTTGATTTTTCAGAAAATTATATTCTTTACCCTTTGATGCATAGAGTATCATAAATGATACCCCAAACTATTGACGCCTTTTTGTTTAAAAGAATATAAAATATTGCACTGTATTGGCTGCTTAAAGATTCCCTTCCGATTACAAGGTTGTCCAACTATCGGCCGACTGCTTATTAGCCACTATACCCTATGCAAGCCCGCGGACTATCCAACTTAGTTGGTCAGTCGCACGGAAATTAGAAGTGCCTATCAGAATTTTACAACTATTTCAAGATACTAAAAAGAAAAGATTGTTGCCAAATACAATGTTTAACATTCAGCCTAGTACTTCACAATTTTCTAGAAGCTCCCTTCCGCCTAAGCGGGCTACTCCTTCAACTTCCATTCGGGTTATTTCTGATGAAGTTATTCAGCCACAAACAGTCCAATCCACACGCCAGCCAATTTTTTCACAGCATATGACAGAACCTCAACAGCAATATATCACAGGGCCACAGGAAACAAGACCATCATATCTACAGCTTTCAAGTCCACCTCCGGAAAGTCAAACACCACCTCTGCAACGCTTAACTCCATCTCCACATGATAGTACCATTTCTTCGAACTGGTCAAATTTTTCAGAGCAGTCAGATTCAGAACTTATTGATTTGTAAAAGAAAAAAAAACACTAATTTGTACCTATTTAATTTTGATTAAAAGTAAAACATTTTGATTATAAGTAAAACATTTATTTGACAATATATTTTTTATTAATGTTTTACTTATAGTAATCAAAATGTTTTACTAACAATCAGAATGTTTGATTACTTTAAGTAAAACATTAATAAAAAAACATATCAATAAATGAGATGTATTTTTAATAACCTGATTTATAGGTACATACCAAAGTGTTAAGCCAACTCTCTCTTCACCAGTGATGGCAAGTCGGAAAGTCGTGTCCTGTTTGATAATTGTTGGCCCGTTTAGATGAACAAGTTCATCAAAAGCAGAAATACTCATTCAGTATAATTGAAAAAAAAATTTTGGGTAACATCTCATTTTAGAATGCAATGTATGATGTTATGTTTCCCATTTACTAATCTGACACTAATTAAAGGATGTACCCAGAATTATCTCTTTTGTTTTCGTCTTCTCTTTAATAAAACAGCAAGTAGAGCGTTCTTTTTCCTCATTTTCACGCACACGTCACTTTAGTAGCAACACTGTCACCGACTAAATCAATGAGGTCTGAGGTCTGCGACTGGCAACCAACTCAATATAGTTGCCCAATTCAATTGTAAAAGTACGCAATTTAGTTGTTCGATAGTCGGCCAACCAGAAATTGGAAGTCTGCGGGAGCTCTAAATTTATTAACAACTTTATTGCCACCTTTTATACTGTGTTTTCTTAATCTTGTGTATTCAATAATAGACTTTCCTTCTATCTTTGAGGATAAGAATTCAAGAAATTCGGTACCTGTGCTGTTTTCTGGGAATTTCCTCTTGTAATCCGGTGCCCTGTAAGGAACATACCTATCTTTATCTTCATATACGGAAGAAGAATCTGAAAAATCCAATCCTGTTTCACTTCCGACCTCATTTTCTGTATCATCCAATTTTCGTTTTTTCTTCTTCGCGATTTTATTTTCCCCGTGTTAAATATTGTAAAACTTACTTAAAAATCAATATTTTATTTTTTTGAAATTTCCTAACAGTTCTTTAGCGAGTTCAGCGGACCGCCATTATGTTATATTGTCTGTGGTTATATGTTATGTTTTTTTTTTGTGTTATTTATTGGCAAGCACGATTTGTGATTTGCCACAAACAAGCGGGGAAACAACTGTTCATATGAAAATATACCTAAATCGAGTATTTAATTTTCAAACAAAATAAAGATCAGAAATGCTACATTATGTACAAATCTACCTATAACTTAATATTATTAACTTTTATAAAAGAACTTATAATATAATATATATTAGGACTTAAAGTCGCTAACAATGTTTCTATACAAGTTGGGAACCTTATATCATAAAATAACAAGTCAAATATGAATACAGAGCGATCATACAAAGGACAGGAAAAAAATATATGGTTTAAATTACCTATATCTATCTTACAACTACATAAATTACTATCTACAATTCCTAATTTATTTAGATGAGCAGGTGTTGTGACATGACCCAATCGCATGCGAACAAAAACAGATGTAATTAATTTACTTAGTGATCCATCTCTAAACCAAGGCTTATTTGGTATTACTGGCTGTATTCTGAAATAATTGTGACCTTTTATTTTTCTACTTTCTATCAAATTTTCGTTCCACGACAGTCTTAGTGCTGTATTAGCCAATGAAAAAACATCATGATAATAATTTATAAAGTGACATATATCTCCCACACTGATGGCATCCCTAGCAATAGAATCAGATTTCTCATTGCCATGAATGCCACAGTGACCTGGGACCCAAGCAAATTTTACTCGATAACCCTTTTCGTAGCATTTAAAAATGTGGTGTCTGATGTTGGCGATAATAGGATAACAATGTTTAGAACACATTGGATATGCCTTCAAAGCCTGTAAAGTACTTAAGCTATCAGAAAAAAATATAGTCTCATCCAGTTTCATCACCGAAATATATTCTAGAGCTTTGAAAATACCAAAACATTCTCCTGTGAAAGAGGATGTTTCTGCCGGTAATTTTATTTTTTGAACTATGTTCATTTGTTGATGGTATGTTCCTACACCTACACATCCATCAGAGTTTTGCTTGGCAGCGTCAGTAAAAATATGATGCCAGTTTTTCCAGTTATTATCGTTTAGAATACAGTTAAATTCGATGTTGATGAATGATATATTGTTTTTATTGATGCCTAAATTAAGATGAACGTCAGGTGAAAGAAAAAGAGCCTGGAATGGAGTTTGATAAATTGAAAGCAAGGGTGATGAGTAGATCGGAGCAGAAATATTTTTGATTTTACGGTAACTATGTATAAGACAAGGAACCGGTCTAAATTTTCAAAATCGTGATTTTTCAACAAGTCGAGATAAATATTCTAATTTTGACACTAATGGATGTTCTGAAAACTGTAACACTCGGGTAACAAATCTATCGCACAAATACTGGCGTCTTAAGTAAAGTGGTGGTTCACAACACTCAGTCTGCAAAGCATTAATTGGACTTGACTTCATAGCACCGCAGATAATACGTAAAGCTTTCGATTGTATAAGATCTAGCCGTTTGAAAGCTGAAATACTGCCAGGTTCTAATAAGAAGGTACCATAATCTAACAAGCTCCTTATAAAGGCATTGTACAGTAATTTCATTGAAAAAGGATGCGCTCCCCACCATACCCCAGATAGGCATCTAAGCATGTTTAGAATACGTTCGCATTTAGCTACAATGTAATCGCAATGCGCGATTCCCGACAATTTACTATCTAAGATTACTCCTAAGAATTTAATTTTGTCACAGAATGGAATGTTAATATTTTTAAGAGTTATATTGATATGAGGTTGCGCATGCGCAATGCGAGAAAATAATGCTATTTCACATTTAGATGGTGACATCTCTAACCCATTATTCTGTAACCATACGTTCAGAGAACACAATGCTGAAGATAATAGTGATGATGATATATTAGGGTCCTTATTTATAATATAAATAAGTAAATCATCGGCATACTGAATTACATTAGTCTCTCTAATATTTTTAATGTTTTTCTCTAGGTCGAAAGTATAAATGTTATATAGCAGAGGACTTAAAACAGAACCTTGTGGAAGACCTTTCCATACTGTGCGAGTGATATTCTTTGACCCATCTTCTATAGGTAAGTATAGATGTCTTTCTGATAATATATTAATAATGAAATTTATTAGCATTTTAGGTACATTTAAATCGCATAGTTTCTGTTTTAGAATATTTACCACTACATTATCGTATGCAGATATTATGTCAATAGAAGCGGCCAATACAGACAAGTCATTCGAAAAAGCAATGCGTATATCTGTGACTAACAAACTAATACAATCGATTGTACTTCTGCCTCGACGAAAACCATATTGTGAATTACTTAATAAACGATTACTTTCCACAAACCAATCCAACCTGTTTTTAATTAAATACTCGGCAATTTTGAGCAGCACTGAAGATAAAGCTATTGGCCTGTAAGATGAAGATAGAGACGGGCATTTACCACCTTTTAATATTGGAATTATTTCCTGAGTTCTCCAAGTATTGGGAATGTTTCCAGATACTCGTATTGCAATAGAATCAATTAATTGAAACAACTTTTGATTTTCGGATATTTTAATCGCGTATTATTACATTATTTTTAAAGCCCGACGTTAGTATTAATAATTTTATAGTACTGTATAATGACAAATAACACCTCAGTCTTCCCGTGACCATGATAACTGAAAAGTTTTCGAAACGTCGGGCTTTAAAAATAATGTAATAATACGCGATTAAAATATCCGAAAATCAAAAGTTGTTTCAATTATAATGTGCAATCGTGAAAATCTTAGAAAATACTATGTTAACCAGTACGGACTGGAAATAGCAAACAAAATACGGCAGTTGGAATACCTCAAGACAAAGCACATTAAATTACTGTCATCAAATACATTCCTGAAGAGATGCAGAGACAACAACATCATCCCGGTTTGTGTGAAACATGAAGCTACTAACTAAACAGGAGAGAGTACTCACAAAAAGATGGTAAACAAAAATGCAATTTATTACCATGCAATAAAGTTAATTATCTTTTAAAGACTGTCAAGCAGAGAAATGTCCTAGAACGAGAGCCGTGTGAGAGAGAAGTGTGTCCCGCTCGCACGGTTGCCAGTCGAGATTAAGTTCAAAGAGAAACAAATCAAACTTATTTATAGGGAGTATTTTATAAAAAGCAGTTTATAAACTGTTCCTTTTTTGTATTTTATTTTAATTATTATTGTCGCCTTTCGATTTGGAGATAAATAATTGGTTAAGTTTGGCAAAAGGGATATTAATATTTGTCACGGGTATCCCCATCGAAACAAGATAAATGTGGTGTCCACAATTTATCATCTGTTTGAGTAAAAGATGTTATTAAAGGAAAGAAAAATTTCGACACTGGCGGGGTTCGAACCCGCGACCTTCGGGTATACGCCCCCGTTGCTCTGCCAACTGAGCTACAGTGTCAGTTGGCATCCAGCGCGAAATTTCTCTATCCTTTGTTTCTTTTTTACACGTTCAAGTAGTGTTTGCGTTTCCTACCTCCGAATTTTAACTAATTCGGACGGCCACTTGTCTACCTTTTCAGATAGAATGCAAATGTTGGAAACGCCTAACTATCACATAATTTAATGTTTTTTGACATGAATTCCTCATGTGGGGATTATTACTCATAAAGCTCGTAAACTCATTCTTTCCTTTAATAACATCTTTTATTTATGAGTAATAATCCCCACATGAGGAATTCATGTCAAAAAACATTAAATTATCTGTTTGAGTGTTTTGGAGCTTTCATCATTTAATTAAGAAAATATAGTGATAAATATGGGTTCATGTTATGGAACAATAAATAAAATAACCTGTATCATCTCGAACTTTACCACATGAATGCACTAAACGATTAGAATTTGAATATATCTGTGTGGTGTCGGCTTAGTATAGCACTACCCCATTTCTTCCGGTGGGTGACGTAAGAGGCGACTAACGGTATTGGGGCTTTTAAGGGATTTTTGGGCAATGCGGTTGAGACCCATCACCAACAACCTTTATTTCACCATCTTTTCTCCACGCAACTTCCAAAAGTGGCTGAGGAATTTCTAATTCATTAGCTCTGGCTATCCCTTCTAGGGATTTATAGCCGTGAGTATAAATCCCTTTGAGCTACCGTGTCAAAGGCTGCGAGTGCATCCAGGGCCGTCTTAAACTAGACCGGGGCCCTTGGGCACACAAGAATTTGAGGCCCTTATAGAAAGCAAAAAAGCGAATTAAAATATCATTTTTAGGGTTCCGTAGCCAAATGGCAAAAACGGGACCCTTATAGATTCGTCATGTCTGTCTGTCTGTCCGTCCGTCCGTCCGTCCGTATGCCACAGCCAGTTTATTCCGAAACTATAAGAACTACATTATTGGAAATTGGTGCGTAGATGTATTCTGTAAACCGCATTAAGATTTTAAAATAAAATCTGAAAAAAAAAGCAAAATTTTTAGGGTTCCCCATACATAGAACTGAAACTCAAAATTTTTTTTTTCATCATACCTATACGTGTGGGGTATCTATCAAAAGGTATTTGAAAATGATGTTGAGGTTTCTTATATCATTTTTTTCAAAACTGAATAGTTTGCGCGAGAGACTTTTTCAAAGTGCTAAAATGTGTGTCCCCCCCCCGTAACTTCTAAAATATGGGCATGATAATACTGAAAAAAATATATGATGTGTATTACTATACAAACTACTAACGAAAATTGGTTTGAATGAGATCTAGCCCGTAGTTCTATTTTTAAACGTCATAAATCAAATTACTTACCTAATTTGGCTCCCATGATTTTCACACAAACGGGATTTTCTATATATATGATAGTACGGAACCCTTAGTGCGCGATCCGACTCGCACTTGGCCGGTTTTTTTACTAATAAGTATGTGTATGACCGTTTACTCGTATTATACGTAATCAAATGATGGAATGATACTAGTTTTTTTGTGACGATTACGACAACGGTTATTTTCGGGATTTCTATTGAGCAATTTCTTGTATTATGTCCCTAAAGACAGTTTTTTTAAGGATGTCACTTTTTAAGCGCCCAGTACACAATGGCCAGTGATGGGCCACGCTCCGCAATGCACAATTGTAGGCCACGATCACTTGGTGTTCACACAATGGCCCATTGCTCATTACTGCCTAGCAATCAACTTGTGATGGACGTCGAAGTAATTATGGCTTCAGCTATTTATTTATTATTATGTATGTAATTTATTTTATTTATGGCGCTATTTATGTTATTTTTACGTCATATAGTGATTATAAATACATTTTGCAATAAAATATCCCAAAAAAGTATAAGTATCTATGAGCGGCCGGTGACGAACTAAACAATGGCCCACTGTGGAAACACCACCGGCCACGCTTCGCCACGATTCCTTTGAAGTGTGCCCGAAAAACCGACAACTTCACCATTGCGCGCCACGATCGGCAATTTGCCGCCATCATGCACCATTGCTCCCTGTACACAGTGGGCCATCGTGGGCCATTGTGTGCTGGCCGCTTTAGAAAGAAAAATAATTTATTTGGCAATAATTTAGAGGAACTCTTATTAAAACACCAACAGATGGTCACCCTACTTAAAACGAGACACAGTTCGCTAGTTAGCCATCCTTTTTCAGGACACTTTAGGTCGCCAGCGCGCGTTCCTGTTTAAATAATACTTCCATGGTGTGAAAATAACACCTAAACATAACATACTGGGAAGTGCAGGTATTCTACGCCAAACAAGTTTAAAATTATTAAGAAAACTCATCCACCAAAACCGTTACGATGCGTTCAAAATTTCTCAGCGAATTGAGTCCTTGTCTACTAATTTGGAATTGACTTTAACATCTTTGGATCATAAAACATGTCTTGATATAATAAACAAACGTGCTGATACTAAATTCAAACAAATGAACATCAATCACATAAAAAAGTTTGAAAGATTAATGACCAAAAACTTAAAATTGAACGCACCAAATCTCACTCAAGAAACCGACCAATCACGATCCGTTGTCAATTTATCAACACCACAGGCTATAATCTTAGAACAAAAATTTTCGTTCAAGGTCAGACAACCGCGTTAGTTTAGAAAAAAAGTCTCCCTCTCCCCTCCCTTGAGTCAGAGGCCCCCGCTCCTCTGGCGCCCGCCGCCGCCATTTTGTTCATTGCCTGTGTTCATTTCATTTTCTTTCATTGCATTATTGAGTTTGATCGAGTGAAGTTCATTGTTACGTCTTTTTAGTGTTTCTTTGGCTTATTCTCTCAAATTCAGTACTGTGATATCAAGTCTTCTTCGTCATGAAGAACATTTGCTGTGTTCCCTTTTGCAATAGCAATCGCAAAAGTGTTAAAATGCATTGCTTTCCAAAAACTCTCGACTGAAAATGATGGTGAGCAACAATAATACTTGTACTTACATTTCAACATTACACTATGCTACCGAACCATGAAACTTATTCAAACTTACGTGATGTCAATAGCCACCATTGGACCCAATTTGTTGCATGTATATTGTTATCTATTGAGGCTTTATATTAAGTCATAGCACATAATTACAGACACATAGCAAGGCTTGTAGCTTACTTAAATATAAATCGTATGTTTGATGTGTATACATACTGTGATTATGATAACATTGCTGAAAAGACAGCCCATCAAAGGATTGTGTATGTGTTGTGTAAGGCGGCCAACTTTCTTAAAACTGAATGCGGGACTTAAGTTTTCTCCAGGGGGGGGGGGGGGTGTTAGGGATAAGATAGTCGATATAGTTAGCTGTCATAATAAAAACACAAAACTTACATAGATGTCATTTATTTTTAAAATCATACTTATCACTCGAGTGACACTTTTTAACAAGCTCAGGATTTTTATTGAGAATGTCGTTAAAATCTTCGCAACTGCCCATATTAAATTTAAGTACAAGCAGAGCTCGTAGTGTTTCCACTTTTAGTGACGACTTTTCAGACGTCCAAAGAGCATTCATTAAAGAAAATACTCTTTCGGTAGGCGCGTTCGTTCCTGGTAAGCAAAGCAGATTAGGAGTGAGCGTTCCTGAGACGCACCGTTTCAAAACACCGTTTCACTGCCTGGAACGGACGAACCGTCTCACACGTTCGGAAAAAGCAGTGTCGTTACTAAACCAGTGCCAGACGAAACGAAACGGCGCGACGTCTGGCACTGGATTTAGTGACGAGACGAAAAGAACGAACGAAACGGCGGTGAAACGAGTCGAGCGAGACGAACGCGACGCGCGACACGGCTGGCACTGGATTTAGTTGACGAGACGAAAGGAACGAAACGGCGGTGAAACGAGTCGATCAGTCGAGACGAACGCGACGCGTGACGGCTGGCGCTGGAATCGTGACGCGACTATATTGTAGTTATCGTTCTTGAGACGAGACGACCGACCCGACACTGACACTGGCACGCGAGCGCGTGCTGGCCGGTGGGTTTTTTTTCATTTAGTGTTTGTTTGTTGTTGTCACATCACGAAAAATTATTTAGGCGCGCATAAGCATAATTGAGTACTATTTTGATTAATTAGGTTTTTACTTGTTAGTGTGCAATGTTAGGTAGTACCTAAGGTACAATACAATAGGTGAATATCGTTTCTAGTTTCTAGTGTGATAAAGAAATACAAACAAAGCCAGTCACTGAGATTTATCGCTGTCATACATATTACAAATATCAACTTTACCTCACTACTGCATTTGCATTTGCATCAAGCAAAACCAAGTCGCGAAGTGTCATTTTCAACGCTATCATTCAAATAAGAACTTTACCTCCATACAAATAAGGGTGGAAATTGCATAACACAAAACCAGTGCCAGACGAGACTGCTTCGATGACTAGTTTTCGGGACGGAAAAACAGGTTTCGTCTCGTCATCGAAAAATACAGTGCCGACCCACTCCTAAAGCAGATACTGGACAATGAGCAAGCAGTTCTTTGTCGGTATTCCAGTTGTTTGAAATTTTTTAAATACCTCCAACCATCGTTTTTGAGTGCTGTACTTGTTCTCCTCCCAGCCCTTAAGGATATCACTGTTTACGTAATTAGACACGTTCGTTACGTAATTAGACATCTTCGTTTAAAGTCGTAGCCAAACTAGGCATCTGCACTAATAACTGCTGATACGTCAGCTGTACGTCATTCCATTTCATACTTTGTTTTAATTGAATCCAGGTAGACGTTTTGAACCCGTCATATTGATGCATATACTTTTCCAAATACTGGGTACAATTGTTATAAAAGTTCCGAATATGTCCCAAAAAATAATCTCTGTTGATATGGCCACTCTCTACAAGATTTGTCAACTCATTTCTTATTGTCAGTGGAATATACTCATATTCTAAACGGTTTGAATATTTGTTTTTTAAATCAACTAAGAAGTGGCAAACTTCCGTAATGCTAGTCTTGTCTCCTTCCATAATTTTCACAGAATCAGTAAATAATGATGCTTGCACATGGACAAATTTCAACCACAGCTCTGAGCATTCGTTTGAGAAAAAATTATGCAGCGCAGCAGGGCATTTTTCTTGAGATAAAAAGTACGATTTAATGGCGAATACATCTGTAAAATTCTCTCAACTGAAGAAGATAGTGCTAGCCATCGAGTTTTGCTGTATCCCAACATTTTTTTATATTGCATCTCTGCTTCTTCGCAAAATTCCTTGAGGTTTTCTACACGCACAGTATATATATAAAAGTACGAATAAATCTTCGTAACTATATGTTCTACGTCCAATGGCAATAAATCTGCTGCTGTTTGAATAGCGTTGTGAGCGATATGCGCTGCGCATCCCACTCCAACTATTTGTCTGCCTAAACCTTCTTGAAGTTTTCTAAAAACGTTACATTGACCTGAACGTTCAACCCCGCCAAAATTAGTGTTAGCATTATCAGCACAAAATCCAATCACTTTATCTTTAAGGTTGTGCTTTTCAAGGATCCCCATTAAAGAAACGTAAATCATTTCTGCGGTTTCACCAGGTAAATTCACGAGATCTAATATTTTGACGTTGATGCCGGTTGTGGGATGAAAATATCTCACTAACGTTGGAAATATTTTGACATCTTTATGGTTTGAAGCATCAGTATATATGCAGATAAATGGGACATCATTCAGTTCTATCTTAAGAATATCTGCAGAATACGGCGCGATCACATTCGTTGCAATAGCTTCGCACTTGGTTTTCCCACAGCTAAACTTCTTATCAAAAACTTTCTGAATTAATTTGGAAGTGCAATCCATCGATCGAAAACTGTGATTATGACATACAGAATGGAAAGCCCACAAACCTTCAGCTATTGCCAGCTCTGCTTCTTTGTCACCATATTTTTCATGACGGAAGTAAGTTGTAAGTAATGACGAACAACTTGCAGCAGTAAGGGATTTCTTATGCTTTTCCGAAGACAAATGCCTTTGTATATCATTTTTACCGCCATGAGCAACAGAAAAGGTTCCATTGCATTTGTTACACCGCACTTCCGAAGGAGTTAAACACTTTTGCAAGAACGGAAATTCTTTTTGTAAATCTTAAGTGAATTTACAAGTTCGCTTTTTCACTGTCGGCGGCATTGAATCACGGAACAGAAACTTAAATGTGTTATAATACTCAGTAACGAGCTCTTCAATAAAACTCAGGTTCAGGAGATAGATTATTTATTCCACCAACACAGTAAAATCTCCATTTTAAATTCCTTTTTCATTAAGTGGCTTCAATCGTGTTTGCCACAATTATTTCGCAATGTCGAGTAAAAGTAAAATATTGCACAAGTTAACTCTTTAAATTTATCAAGACAACTGTCACTAGTCAGTGGGACGAGTGTACTTATTCTAGAAGTCAACCCCTTTCCTTATTTCCGTTTATTCATAGATGGCGCCCTAATACATTTTTCTTTTTAAAATTAATATAATAAACATTAATACAAAAGTCATTTATCAGAAAACCTTGTAAATAAAATAAACCTAACAAATGATCAATCGCGTCCCGGCGTGCACTAATGTCTAATATTCAAAATCAAAACAATTGCATTACTCGTGCGCCCCTTTCCCGCTCTTACGCCTCATGGGTTCAGTAGAGAGAAAGAGAACGAGATTAGAGCGTGCCGCGCGTGCGCGATACGCTTGTCGCTAATTTGTGGGTAATTTGTGTTCCTGCGCTGTTGACCGTGCGCGCGTGTGGGTGTTGAGTAGAAGTGTGGGTAGAAAAATATGGATGCGGCCGATGCGGGACATGCGGGACGCATACAACGTTTTACGGGACTATTTTACTAATAATTTTAAAGCGGGACTTCGTCTATCATTACGGGACGGTCCCGCAGAATGCGGGACGGTTGGCCGCCTTAGTGTTGTGTATTGTGATGTAGGGTTAATAGTAATATAATTTTATTGCTTAATTATGAGTCTAAACAATGTGACTAATGATTCTAATGTTTAACATTTTCTGCAGGCGTTATGTCGATGCACATTATCAAAATACCCAAGAGCCTGGAACATACAATTTATATTTATGTAATTTACAAGCCTTGCTATGTGTCTGTAATTATGTGCTATGACTTAAAATAAAGCCTCAAATATATTACATTATATATGCAACAAATTGGGTCCTATGGTGGCTATGTTTCATGGTTCATCTGTGTTTTTAGGCATTATTTCTAGATATCAACCATTGCATGTTGTACATCATATCTTGTATACTTTATGTGCCTTATTCTGCCATTCACTTATGCTAGCTTCCCCTTGAACAGTTTATAGTGAACTTCTTTGTTTCTTCCCCCTGATAAAGCAACTTCTCTTATTACATATATTGTATTTTTTAGAAAACTCTTCCATATCTAAGGAACATGATTACTTTGAAACTAGAAAAAGGAAGCTAAGTGACCATTCCTATTGTAAACCATTACAAGAAATTCAACTGTTGGAAAATGAGTATGGTAAGTTTGTTTCTTTTAATTTATACAAAAAAATATATTCTACATGACTTCAATTGTTGCTCATTCTGTAGAATGGTGTGCCATGCCAAAGTCTTTAAATAGCTATTGGCAGGATTCTATGATCAATAGACCTTACAGTGCATGTATCATGGTGTTATTCTACATTCAGTATTTCAAATATTTCTTTCTAACCATATACATGTTTACTCCTGTTTCCTGTTACTGCTAATAAAATACAGTATATTACACCACTTTAATAAAAGAAACACATATTTATGATAAATAAAATAGAACATATACTATTCTTTTTATTTTATATACTCCAACCATTTGTAATATATTTTGTAATATGATTAAAGAATATTTGCTCATTATTTTAGGAATTGCGGTGCCATCCTCATCCCAAAGCACAAATATATATACTGATGACAGTCATTCTCTAAAAATTACAGGCAAGTTGTAATATAGTTTATTAATTAAAGTTGAGTTTAAAGTCTTCCATCACCTGGGGAACATAGACTTGTCTAGTGCCTTTATTTTTATTTTTTATTACTGAGATACTCATGTTAATGATATAAAATATCCTTATTCTCTTTTTTTTTAGATAAAACCATACCCACTTCATCTCAAGGGTTGAGTGCTACGTTGATCATTGATTGTGATGATAATATGGATCAACAACTAAGTGGTAATAAAATACTGTTAATGCCCTTATACTATGGTACATACATAAAGATGCTGTTAGTTTGCAAGTGGTACATATTATGTATGATTGCTTGACCAATTAAATTGACCACCCTTATACCATGGGACCTACTTGAAAAAGGCATGGCAATGATTGCTACTTTTAAATCTTAATCATTTGGTGCTATTCCTAAATTTAACTATACGATTTTCACTGCCACCCCTTTCTACCCACGGGTGTCGTAAGAGTAACTAAAGGTATGGGGCTTTTTAACATAAGTGGGTTTTGGGCGATGTGGTTGGAGACTCATCGCCAAGAATACTTAATTTCTTCCATCTTGTCCCCTATCAACTTCTAAATGTGGCTGAGGAGTTTTTAGCTCTAAAGCTCTGGCTTCACCTTTTTGGGATTTATAGCCGTGAGTTTAAGTACCTATGTTTCACTGCGTACGTATGTTCCGGGATAATAAGTACTTTATGTCATAATTGGGGTCATTATCTGGCATTCTGCTAAATTTCATTCATATACATTCTGTAATTGAGAAGCCTCTTCACCTCAAACACACAAATATCCAAACTTCCACATTTATAATATGAATAGGATAACAGTACATTTATTGTATTATTTTGTTGGTATGTTCCTAAGTATGTTGTAAGTCCTTCTATTATTAAGTGAGTCGTAAAGGTGATTGTAACTTAAAAACTCTTAAAAGATGAAAGGGAAAAGAGCATAATATAAAAATAAAGATAATCCCAACCATTTACCGCAACGTCAAGGCAATAAAACACGTGTTTCAAAATATAAAAATATCTATTGTAAAATTAAACTAAGCTCATTTACAATGAGGTCTTTATCTATAAATAACAATGCGTCTATTAACTTGAATTGAAATGCAGATGTTCGTTTCTTTTGGTCGGCTTTACAAACGTTTTTAAAATTACGGATAATAAATCTACAAGTTTTATAATTTGCACATAAGTTTTAATAATGCTAAGTTTGTGGCTAGTATTGTCGAAGGTACAGAATATTTATTTCAGTTTGGAAATCATCTGAAATACATTGTTGATTTTATGACGATCTTTTATTGTACTACCTCTGATTGCGTTTCTTTTTATTGAACGTTTTTTTCAACACTAAACAAACTGAATACAAAATTGATGATGAAATGATTACAAAATGAATTAACTTGTTTATTTGCACTACGGAGTGCTCAGATAACTATATTTAACATTAACTTACAACTAGTGAATAAGAAACTAGTTCTGTACAATACACCAAGACTAAAATATTTACTTAAACTTATTTATTTAACACCTGATATATGTAGGCAGGTGTCCGAAGTGTGAAGAATAAAAGAGCATGATTGAGGCAATTGATGGATGTGAACGAAGCCAGAGAGGTTTGCCAGGATCGTACAAAGTGGTGATCGATAGTCTCTGCCTGCCCCAATGGGAACTAACGGTGTGAGAATATGTATGTATGTACCTGATATATATATATAAGACAAGTGTAAACTATAACTATATATATGTATTAAAATATTAACTATAACTATTATTCACACACACACACAAAAATTACATGTATTTCATGTTACACTATACTTAAATCTGGTGTAATCATTTGTTTTTACCCATAAAATTTGGTAATTATGTTTTTTTTCCTTTTAGATATAATTGTGCCCTCTTCATCTCAAATCATACCCACTGATGTGAAGATGAAGAAACCAATTACAGGTTAGTAATAAATTAGTTTTCACTTGTCTTATATGACTGGTGCTCTTAATTTCTTATAATAAGAATTAGTTTACTGTATTTCATAATTATTCATACAACAATAATACCATTATCATAGGCATACTGCCTGCTAAAGCTTGATGAAAACGACACAAAATAATTAGGTCTTTTTATTTAACTCCTACAACTCTCTTGGAAACAGCATAGTGTGTTAATAAATTTAAAATATTCTTAAGATTGCTTCATTTGTGTTTTACAGTTGCACGTAAACAGATTGCAAGAAAAATATGTTACATGAAAGCTGATACAAGACTGTATCAAGTTATACAAGATTTAAAGATAAAATATAAAAAATCTAAACGGCAGTTGAGATATGCTGTGAGGGCTAAAAGAGCTCTTAAATTTTCAAAAATGGACAGCTTTGAGAATTTAACAAAAAAATTAAATCCTTTAACAAGAAATTTTATATGGATGCAAATATCTCAATGCACCAAGCAAAGAAAAGGACGCCGATTTACTGAAGACCAGAAATTGATGGCTCTTTCAATTATGAAACAAAGCCCAAAAAGCTATAAAGAATTTTTATCCTTCCGTCAACCCGTACATTAAATAAGTTAATAGAAAACTTTGAAATGACGGCTGGAATAAAAAAATCTGTATTTAATGCTATTAAAGAAGAGGTATTTCAACTTTTTTACTGATACATCTTATAATCCTTAAACCTATCTCAAAATCATAGTCTTTTTATGTCTATATCATCATTATTATTGTGATAAAGGTCTTACTGAAAACTAAATAAACTTTTTAATTTTGCAGGTTCAATACTGGAGGGAACGAAAAAAGTATTGTTCCATTATATTTGACGAAGTAGCATTAGAACCGGGTGTTACATATAATAAAAACAAAGATTGTTTACTAGGGTTTGTAGAACTAAATGAAAAAACCACCAATTTTGCTGACCATGCGTTAGTTTTTATGGCTCGTGGTGTAGTGGACAAATGGCAACAGCCAATTTGTTTCTACTTCTGTGAGGGTTCGACTTCGGCGTATATTCTAAAGAATATACTCAAAGAAGTAGTCATTGAAGTTGCAAAAACAGGATTAGTTCCAATAGCGTTGGTATCCGACCAGGGGTCAGCATTTCAGTCGGCTCTTAATAAATTAAAAGAAGACTCTAGAAGAGAGTATAACAATTATGGTACGTTTAGTTCTATATGTATAGTGTAATGGAATTTACTAAAATTATTCAAGGTTTTAAAACTTTTTCTTTTATAACAGATGATACCATTATCATTGGAGAAAACCGCCTTAATGTTTTTTTATGATCTACCCCACCTCATCAAGGGTGTTAGAAATAATTTTATAACTAAAAACATTAAACACGAGGGAAAAATTTCGAAATGGAGTGACATTATGGATGTTTATATGGTGGACCGCGAACTTGCAGATATGCGCATGCTGAAAAAACTAAATGATGATTACGTGATACCAGATAAAATAAAAAAAATGAAGGTTAGTAAAATAATAAAATTAATTTAAAATAATTAATAAAAGGTTAAGGTTAATAAAAGGGAAACAAAGTGAAAAGTTTATAATTGTATTATTTTTTAACTTAAGTATCATCATTATAACATCATTACAACATCATTACTTTTACTTGTAATAAATTAGTTTCCATATGATCCCTGATTAGTAAAATAGTTATGGAAGTGCTATTTAAACCTGATTGATATACAGTTGCAGTTTATATTTTTCCTGCCTAACTGATTAGATGTGTTTATATTTCAGGTCAAGAATTGTACTAAGGTTTTGAGTTCTACAGTTGCAAGTGCATTAACCTACACATCATTATTTCGTAAGTTATTTTATGTTTTTTTTTTATTATAATGAACAAACAGTGATGCTTAGTGTTTTACGTTTTAAGTATTCCCTATCTTTTCCCTTGGGTGTCGTGAGAGCCATGCAAGGGAGTTAAGAGCCATTAGTATTCAATTGGAGATCGGGTTAGCAACCAATTACCAGTGACTACTTGTTTTAACATCTGTTCCCCTTGAAACATCTATATATGGTTGAGATTCCTTAAAATCTTAACACTCTGATTACCCCAATTTGAGATAAAAGGCGTGAGCAATTTAGCTGAATAAGTAGTGACAAAATACTATCATGTATCACAAATTGTACTATTGAACAAACAGAGTATATGTACAATAGCTTGAAAACTATAGCAGTAGTGGGTGTATTAAATTCCAGTTTTTTTGTTACAGCCCTTTACCCAGATGGAAAACCCGTCAGCCCAACTTTAAAAAACACAGCTGATATTGTCACTTTCTTTGACAAGTTATTTGACTCATGCAACGGAGCTGCAGCTGGAATTAAAAATATGGGGAAACCTCTACGACGGGCAGTCACGAAGAAGTCTGAACATCAAGAATTCTGGATAAAAAGTATAAAGACATTAGAAGAAATGAGGTTCCTGGACAAAGGAAAAGAAGTAATGGTGCCTTCACAAAAAAACTTTGTAACAACCCTGAAAAGTTTTATATGCCTGTGGGATTTTTTAAATAGTAAGGGCATAAATATTATGCGACCCCGATACCTCAATTCTGATCCCATAGAGAATTTCTTTGGCCAAATGCGGGCTTACAGTTATAGGCATAATGACCCGAGTTGTCAATCATTTATAAATATATTTCGGTCCCTCCTTATAACACGGTTCATACATTTCCATTCAAATAGTTATAATTGTGAGGATGTTACAGGAGAACAAATTATAAAATTAAAAAATTTATTTCCGAAAATCAAAGAGGGTTCTAAAATAACACCATCAAAAGTAGCAACTCCAATACTGTCTCCTGATAGATATGAAAATATTGTGGAAGGAGCTCGTAAAGAACGTTTAAGTGTACACTCACGTGCATACACTGCAGGGTGGGTGGTAAAAAGATGTATAAAAATATTTAACTGCAACGATTGTAAAAAGAAACTTACTCAAACTAATGAGTCCCCTGTACATAAATGGATTTCACAAAGAGAATTTGCAAACTTAAAAAAAAAATATAAGCTCACCTATCCCTCTGAGTATGCAGTGAGGTATTTCAGTGATATTGTAAAAGAAACACATGAATATTTGGAAAGCAATGCAAATAAAGAAAATATATCAGAAAATATACTAAGTAAATGCATTTCTAAATATTCATGTGAATTCTTAAATTGTGCCGTTCATGGAGATGCCCTTCCAAAATGTTTTCTGTCCATCACAATTAACCTCACAATTTATAACTGGTGTAACATCATAAATAGAATTTTGAGAGGAGTGGATCTGTTAAGACTGTCACATAAGGATTTGCCGAATATGCAAGCTAAAGCGTTAGCTAAATGTAAAAAAAGACTTAAGAATAAAAAGAAATAAATTATATGCTGTTTTTTTATTGAGACCCTTTTTACCAAAATGATAGACATTTGGCAAATAGTGAATAGTTTGTGGGATTTCAGTATATATGGGTGCGTGCCACCTACCCAAGCAAACCACATAATTTCAAATTTCCCGCCTACGTACGCGTACGTTTACCAATGAAAGAAAAATTGGCACAAAAGGTCTCGATACGTACCGTAAAGCCAATATAAAATAAAAGTAAAAACATGTCAAACTCTAAACTAACGTGCCTACTGTACCAAAAACGCTAGAGTAAGATTCCTATCTGATACGTAGTATCTATTTGTAATCTGTGATCAACACAAACATTAGACAAAAACACCATTGATGTACTAAGTAAAGGTTTAAATTTCGCCGTAACTCCAAGAAGAATACCTTATGAAGACATAATTTGCAATGTAGAACATTGTCTAATTCAAAATAACGTTCGTGAAGATGACAGGGAAGCAATTCGTCAGGACGTATCTTCGATACTACGGTTGAGCAAGCTTCCTAGACCTAACCTCACACGAGCTCAAAGATCTGCCCTTAAAAATTTAAAATCTAATGAAGACATAGTAGTTCTACGCGCGGATAAAAGTAATTCAACAGTAGTTATGGATACGTCTGAATATAAGAACAAAGTATCACAATTATTGTCAGATGACTCAACCTACCAAAAAGTCAAACGAGATCCCACAACTAAAATACTCAAACAAACATCTGATTTAATAAAAAGACATAGTGATACCCTAACGTTAGACTCGAAAGCCTTATTACCATCGTGTGTGAAACCTCCAAAACTGTATGGGTTACCCAAAATTCACAAAGTTGACCACCCGCTTCGTCCAATAGTAAGCCAAATTGACACACCAACATACAAATTGGCAAAACATGTGGCAAAGATACTATCACCACTTCGAGGAAAAACTGAAGCCTTTGTGACGAATTCCTATCAATTCATTAATGACATCAAGAACTTAAGTCTTAGTGATGAGGACATTATGGTCAGCTTTGATGTTCAGTCTCTTTACACCAGTTTACCAATACAAGACTGTGTTGAAGATGTCACAGAAAGGTTAACAAATGCTGACATACCTTTAGAATATGCAGAATTACTTAAGCACTGCCTTACAACTGGCTACTTACTTTGGGATAAGGAATTCTACATCCAGACTGATGGTGTGGCAATGGGATCCCCAGTCTCTCCTATTGTAGCCGATATATTCATGGAACGATTGGAGGAGATTGCTCTAAAATCCTTCCCTGTCACTCCAAAGGTTTATAAGAGGTACGTAGATGATACTTTTGCAATCCTACCCAAAAACATAGTCTCTGCATTCTTAGACCATCTTAATTCCATTAACCCTAAGATCCAATTTACAATGGAATTAGAGACTAATAATAGTTTAGCCTTTCTAGATGTCCTCTTGATAAGGAATTCTGATAACTCAATTAGTCACACAGTTTATAGGAAACCCACCCACACTGATAGGTACCTCAATGGTGACTCACACCACCATCCATCTCAGTTAGCTACTGTTGGTAAAACTTTGTTTCAGAGAGCCAAACATCTTTGTGACGAACACCATCTTGCTGGAGAGCTCAGTCATGTGAAACAAGTTCTTCACAACAACAAGCTGAAATTGCCCCGCCAACGTCACCGCTCCTCCGATAAACCACCTACTGTTGAAAGACTCCCTGCAACTCTACCTTTTGTAAAGGGTGTAACAGACAAAATTAGTACTGTGTTACAGCGTGCTTCCATTAAGACCTACTTGAAGCCGCACCAAAAGATAAGTCAGTTTCTAAGACCTATCAAATGTCAGATCCCTTTACAAGATGCAGGCGTTTATAAACTAGACTGTGAGTGTGGTCTTTCATACATCGGCCAAACAAAGCGTAGTGTAGCAACTCGCGTTAGAGAACATATTGCTGATATGAAGAATAGGCGTCCTGGAAGATCTGCTTTGTGTGAACACACCTTCGATAAGCCAAACCACCACATGCGTTTTGACAAACCTACAATTCTAGCAAAAGAGAATCGATTGATACCTAGAATGATACGCGAGTCTATTGAAATAAAGAAACATCCAAACTTCAATAGAGATGATGGTTGGCAATTACCACCTGCTTGGAACCCGATCATTAGCACAACCAAGCGAGGGAAGAACACTAGCAAGACTCCAGATAACATTAGCTCTTTTTGTACATAGCAAATATTAAACGCAAATGTAACTTAAAATTTTGTGAAGGTAGTTAGTATTAATAATTTTATAGTACTGTATAATGACAAATAACACCTCAGTCTTCCCGTGACCATGATAACTGAAAAGTTTTCAAAACGTCGGGCTTTAAAAATAATGTAATAATACGCGATTAAAATATCCGAAAATCAAAAGTTGTTTCAATTATAATGTGCAATCGTGAAAATCTTAGAAAATACTAGAATTAATTAAATTTAAAAAATATAAAATACATCCCACCAAAAACATTAAATGTAAAAAAATGCCAAGTCTCTCGATGCAGTCTTTCCATCGTAAAAAGTTTTGAGATCTCATAGAAGCCAAGTCCTATTCAAAATATTTCGTAGTTATAAATCAACATTTAGTAATTGTATCAATAGTTTTCTTTATATTATAATTATAGTGACTTGGCAATGAGCACAAGAAGAAACAAATAAAACGGCATATTTGGAGGAGTTTAAAGTTACACACACCGCATGCGTAAACATTAATATCACAAAATTAATTTTCTGTTGGTTTATCCGTGTCGTCCCAACCGAATTTCGGCAACGGCAGTCAGTCTTAGTGCACTCTCGATTCATTTACTTTCATAAAGCGATGGCCCGTAAGGTATTCTTAATTATTGTATTGGAGAATGTAGTCGGTAGTGACCATCATGATTCACACATAACAAATAATCTGATCACTGGTCTCGTCAGTAACATTTGCACATAATTCCAGGCAGCAAGCAGCTTTTAATTTGTGCTCATTGCCAAGTCACTATAATTATAATATAAAGAAAACTATTGATACAATTACTAAATGTTGATTTATAACTACGAAATATTTTGAATAGGACTTGGCTTCTATGAGATCTCAAAACTTTTTACGATGGAAAGACTGCATCGAGAGACTTGGCATTTTTTTACATTTAATGTTTTTGGTGGGATCTCATTTATTTTTTGTAAGTGTATTTCTTTCTTTTACTTTTAGGTGACCTCACAATTTCTTGGACGTCAGCTACTGCTTTGCTTAGAACCCATTCTCTGTCTCTATCTCTTTTGTTTCTTCTCTGAGGCTTCGTTACTTCTAAGGTAGACAAGTCTGGGCGATATATACTTCGGAGTCGATTATATTCAGCTATTGCTGTCTCCTGAGCTTTGATACTACTAAAATTCCCTTATCGTTTGACGACTGAAAACTCCCATACATGCTGTATGACAACGAATGAAATAAACACGACCCATCTCCAGGAATAGAGATGACTCTGTGTGGACAAAGGTCGCCATTTATGTACAATATTTCACGTTCCATTACACTATATTTACAATTACTTCTATAACAATAGGGCTTAAACTTATATATATATGCAAACTAAATAGAACTAAACTAACTAACAAATAACTAACTAAATAAATATATATCTACTAACTTACAAACTATAACTAAACTAAACTAAATAACACGTAAAGTTCTCCGAATATCAATTATCACTACAATATTTTTTAGTTTCGAAATGGGTTTTCATTGACAGATGTAATGAATATTATCGAATTATTTTGAAGTACTACTTACACTGCGCTTTGTAACGAAACCATAGAGCGATTCAGACAGGTACAACGCCATCTATCGAGCGCTCATACAATATTTATCGCAATACAATGGAGTTTTAGCTTTATTAATTTAATGAACTTTATGTATTAATTTGTATTAATGATAGTCTATGTATTACATTTATATTATTCTTTTCTATTCTATGTATGTATTCATCCAATTGAATAGGTACTTGAACAACGAACAAAGTTAACAATGCAGTCAAAATCCATACATAATGTTCTTGCCAAACCGCAAATATAAAATTGTTTTCTATGGCATATAATTTTTTAATGTTTTTATAATTTTTCCTTTATATGTGGCTAATGACCTATCTTGGTGCAAAATTTGAAGTTTCTAAGTCTGCTAGAAGTACCTTAGATTTTTGATGATCTGTCAGTGAGTCAGTGAGTGACAAAATGGTGTAACTTTGATCGACCGTAACTCCTAAACTATTAATTCATTTGGCGTGTAATTTCGAACTTAAGCTTGTTCTAATGCCTACTATTATTCACCGAAAACCTAAACTCCTAGCTTTGTCCACGTCGAAGATATAGGGGGGGCGAAACAGCCGCGAACCGCTTCGAGAAAAGATGGTACGGCCGTGCCCGTTTTGCTCGAGACTTGGCAGGGGCACTGCCGTGCCCCCAGATGTATCACTCAAATTAATGATGAAAGAATATAGTAAGTCATCAACACCCGGCGATGAATCTTTCAAATTTGAAAGAACACATTTAATTTCATCAAAACTGAATGGAGAATTCAGATCATTATGATCACACGTAGACGTAGTAGATCCAATAAAAGGTGAAAAGTGAGTATCTAAAGAAACAGAGACAGGGGCTAACTTATCCATAAACTCTTCAGCTAGAGCAGGAGCCATTGATTTCGGACCATGTTCTTTAAACGCAGACTTAAACCGTCTTATGTTTCTCCAAACAACTGATGGACAAGAATTTGGTGAGATGGAAGTGCAGTAGTTGCACCAACCGTCAAATTTCTTCTGTTTCAAAAGTTTACGTGTTTGATTTATTTGGCTGGTTAATGCATCGAAATTTTCGTTGCTGGGGTATAAAATATAGTCTATTTCCGCCTCTTTTCTCATTTTCACAGAAGTACTACATTCTAAGTCCCACCAAGGGGGGGATGGTACACATTCGCCTTGTCTTTTCTTTCGATCAAAAGTACAGTCAGCAGATTCTATGATTGCTTTAGTAAGAGCTTCAGAGCATGCTGTTTCTGTCCCTAATTCAATTAAAGGAAAGGTAGACATTTTGTTTTCCACCCTTTCTTTAAATGTATCCCAATCTGCATTTTTTAAATGATGCTTAAATCTAGGAGTGTAACATTTACTTGGCACTTTGATGAAGTTTGGGGGAAAACTAATAAGGAGAGGATAATGATCACTTCCGTAAGTTGAAGGTAAAGGTAGCCAATCTAAGGAAGAAGCTAGAGATGCGGAACACATACTGAGATCAGATGCACTAATACCCTCATACATTTTTGTTCGTCGAGTAGCGCGACCAGTATTTAAAATGCAGAGATTGAGTGAGTCACACATGTTTAACAAATTAGCAGCACAAGGAGAGGGGGCACTTGCAATAGTGCTTCCCCATGCAGAATGTTGACAATTGAAATCTCCCAAAATGATTAAAGGTTTAGGTAAAGAAGATAAAATTATTTCTATTTCATTAAAAATGGCAGAAGTTGGTCGAGGGATATAAATTGAAACATAACAAACTTTGTTTAAATAAATAGCACTTATTACAAATGTATCACTATGAGCTGGTATTGGCACATGTTTAAAATTCAATGATTTTTTAATAAGTATGGCAACACCACCATACCCATCTAATCTAATCTATTATCACTAACTAAAGTATAACCTAAAATATTAAATTTAAAATAATTTTCAGGATTCAACCATGTTTCTTGCAAAGCTAGAAGAAAGGGTTGATATTTATTAACTAAATAAATAAGATCAGATTTTTTAGATCTAATACTGCGGCAGTTCCATTGTATTATGTTTGGGTTGGACAGACGATGATCCATTATTGAGTGACGATAAAATCTTAGTTATTTCATGTAAAAGGGGAGCAGCGTTGGACGGTGAAGATTGAGTGTTCTGTTGGATCAAAGTTTTCAACAAAGAAATTATTATTTCGGCCATAGAATGATCAACATTGATGTTGTTTTCATTTTGATTATTACAGGCTTTAAGGGCACAACCATTGGACAGAGAGGGAATTCTATTATCATTAATGATGGCTTCATGAGCTGCTTTGTCATAACCTTTACTAAACCTAGGAGGCGAACGGGGTTTTAGAAAAACTGTCTTCTTATAAGAGTGTGTTGAAGGAGCATCATTACTACTGAATTCATTAGAATTGGAAGAATACAATTTTGGGGCTGAAGTTAAAACATCAGCATATGATTTACTCACCGGAGGATGCAACTTTTGTGCTTCAGTATAAGATATGCAACTATGAGCCATAGAGACCTTGATCGCCTCTTGTCTTTCAAATTCAGGACATTTTTTATTTGTAGCATAATGAGAGCCTTTACACAAAAAGCAGCAAACTTCCTCTTCTTCAACCTCACATGTGTGACCAGTATGTTCACCACCACACTTAAAACACCTTGGTTTGGACCTGCACTGAGCACGCACATGTCCAAAGCGACAACAGTTATGGCATTGTATTGTCGGGTATATGTATAGATCAACTGGAATTGAATTGTAACAAACAAATATTCTTTTAGGTAATATTAGCCCATCAAAGGTAATTACGACAGACTCGGTTTCTTCAAATTTGGCCCCACCATTAACAAAAAAATTTAATTTAATTCTATGTACTTTTATTATTTGTCCACATCTAATAGGTACATTTATATTTTCGATTATTTCCTCATCATTCCATTCCTGAGGAACTCCTCTAACTATGCCCATGCGGGTTACTTGAAAAGAAGGTATAAATGCTTAATATAGGGGTGACAGTTTCTCATGACAGATAAAGGAATTAGCTCCTTGAAATGATTTAAAGCTAATTGATATTTTATTGCGACCAATTTTTTTAAGACTTCCATTTACAATATCATTAATATTATTTGCACGTAAAAATTTGCCAAATGAAACTGTATGGAATGTCATATTCTGGTTTGGGGAAGATATTTCTCTTATTATATGAACTGTAAGTGGCCCAACATCATCAGATCCATATACCGTCCTGCTCAGTCTTGGTTTAGAGGTAGGGTCTTTTTCTATCAAAGTATTGGTTGAATCAACAGTCTTTTTATTATCAGCGTCTTGCGCACAAAGACAATCTAAATCCTTATTATAGGAAGATTTGCTTTTAGATCGCTTTTTATTACAATGTCTACATAAGCGAGTTGATGTAGCTCTTTTACGAGACTTTTTATTAGTAATAGAGGAGATTGAATTTTCGGTCTCCATACCCGATTCCTCAGCATTGCTAATTGTTATATTATAAGCAATATTAAAATTTATAACAAATCTGATCTTTTTATGAATAAAATAAATTTAAACAAAAATGTTTACTCCCGCCGCTTTTGAAGTTTCCCGCGCTTCATATGTTATGTTTTGTTTGTTAATTAATACTTGTACTTGTTTGTTGTTGCCGTCGGACTCACTATCGGATTCCCGATCTTTTGAGCCAACCCATTTTACTTTAATGAGAGGTTTTCCTTTTTTTTATTTTTTTCTTCTTCCCTGTTCTCAGGATAGATGGCGCCAGACTTGCTATGTTACTGGTAGGAACGGAACGTCACACCGTTTTTCACACTTGGATGTAATGATATCGTAAAACGGAACGTACATAATAACGTTCTGATTTGAAAGTCTACATAAATATCAGTTTAAGCCAAGATAGCTTAAAAGTAAATAAACAAAGACGGTGTTTATATTTAACGTTCTTTTTGTTGTTTTTACTCGCCGAAAAGTTACTCTTTGGTGATGTGACACATGTTTTAAAGTTGACATTGGCGAAATTATTGTGGTAACAAGATTGAGGCCACGAAGAAAAAATTTAAGTAAGTAACGTAGTTACATCAACGCCATCTACAGAGTTCTAGAAAACTATGTTGTTTTTTTATTTCTCAAAAAGAAAACCTCTCATTCAAGCAAGAGAGATTTGTCTCTAGATCCTGCAAAGTGGCGATCGATAGTCTCTGCCTACCCCAATTGGAATTAATAGAGTGAGTATATGAAACTTCTAGAAGTAAGAATTCATCATGTGAATAAGACAATTACTATGAACGAGGAAAGGATGCGGAACAAATAAAAAAAATCTTTAAAAAACAGTAACTTTGATTGTTGATTTAAATTATGTTGAAGTTGATTAAGGTAACGTGTAATACACTAACTATGAACATTTGATTAAGAGTTGTTTTATTTTAACAAAAATATTATTGGTTTATTTTATTACCCTATTAGTATGATTTTTAAACTACGTTTTTATTCCCACCGAGTACCCATGGAGTGATGGTTGTCTATTTATTGATAAGTCATTGTTAATATGTATTACCATCTAAGAAAACCATAGTGGAACGCAATAAATCTATTGAGTATTGAGTATTTTGTTAATATTAATTAATTTTTTTTGGTTATTAATTTAGGTTATTTTTTTCCTTATAATTTATCCATTTAGCAACTTATTATTTGTGGATATTTGCCATATATGTTAGGTAACATAATATATCTCTTGTTATTGAAAGCATGGGAAAAGCCTTACAAAAAATACCACAAGCGAGGTAAAATTGTTTTTATGTCAACACCGATTGTGCGAAAGAAAGACATATAGGGTGCCACGCGCGTCATCTGTCTATAGGTAGTTGGCACAAACTTAGTATCATCCAGCCAGACACCGTAGACAGTACAAATCGGCTCGACAAAATGGTCCAATAATCCCCCCGCTGACAATGCACTTCACACCCCGCAATGTTGCAAGCTTAAACATATATCGCCAAATTCTCGTAAATTATTTTATAAGTAAGGGAAAACGGTTAGCATCACCTTCATTCATACATACTCACGGCTTTATATCCCTAGATAGGGTAGCCAGAGTTTTAAAATAAGAAATTCATCAGCCACTTTTGTAATTTGAAGGGGGAAAAGATGGTATATTAAGGTACAATAAAGATTGTAATACAGGGTCACCAACCACATCACCCGAAAATTCCTGAAGTAGCCCCAATACCCTTAGTCGCCTCTTACGATCACCCATGGGAAGAAATGGGGTAGTGCTATTCTAAGCCGACACTACACAGCTAAAATTAAATACTTATCAGAAATTCATCAATTCTATACTATAGAAGATTATATTTTATACTATACTAGTGGATCGTCCCAGCTTCGCACGGGTAGCGTTGTTTTTTTAAATATCTGAGGTTTCTTTCTTCAGTCACTGCTCAAGCATTGTGAAATTCAGCGCAACGTTTTCAATTTATTAAATTTATAGCACTCCCTAAACAGTGTAGTTTGGTGATTTTGAATGCGCTTTAATGAACGGTTCAGTTTTTCCGTTTAATAGCAAATTTTGGAATAAAACGCTATGAAGTATTTATAACAATCTAAAAAAAAAACATTAAGTGTTGTCGGATGCAACTACTGGCGCCATCTAGTATGTTATAAGTAAATTAGTAACGATTCGGTTTTGGTCACGGGCGCGATGGCTTATTTTATGTATAATTTCGGTGTTTCTCTACCGATTTCTATGATTCCTTTTTTATTGAATAGGTAATAATGTTACCTTTTTTAAATTAGGGATGAGTGAGAGGTTTACAAACGTAAGAGTAAACAAATACAATCAGAATGTTCCGAACTGCTAAGCTATCAGGAATTACACGTGTTATTGTGAGTCAACCGTAAAAGATAGACATAAACTATTGAGGATTTTATTTTAGATAATTTTATGAAGAATATTTCCGTGATACATGATTTCTATGTAAGTTTAACCATTAAGGCTGCACACGCGACGGAAGCTTAAAAAATGGAGTAACTTCTCCCGTTTTCCCAAAATTTCCCAAAATTCCCCTTTACTACTCTGCTGGAAAGTATACAAAAACCTGCCCAGGAGTATGGGGAATAATTGTACCAAATTTCGTTAAAATCCGTCGAGTAGTTTTTGTTTCCATAAGGAACATACAAACCGACAGACAGACAGACAGACAGACAAAAATTTTACTGATTGCATTTTTGGCATCAGTATCGATCCCTAATCACCACCTGATAGTTATTTTGAAAATATATTTCATGTACAGAATTGACCTCTCTACAGATTTATTATAAGTATAGATAGATTATCGATATAAGAAGAACAACAGCAGAAGGGCAAGCCCGAGCCGTCTTTAAACTAGTTATCGCGTGGGATAAAGCAGCCATCTCTTACGCACTTACTTAGTATCGTATACTGCCATCTCATTCTAACCGTTATCGTGTCGATACAATAGTGCTCGTGCTTGCCCTACAGAAAGCGAAAGAGTTGTAAATGCCAAAGAAGTAGAGCTCTTTTTATTTAAACACATTCTTTCAGAATTTCTACCTAAACGTAATATTATTTTATTGAAAATTGGAGAAAAAAAATTGCGCTGACATGGCGGCGCATAAAAATTCATAATTTAAACATAAGAAAATAGCTTTGTGGAAATAGACAATAGTAACCAGTGAAACGTGATTTCCAGTCCTTTAGCTTTGATATTTATTCTATTTCTAAAAGCTGGAAGTACGTAAGTCGTCATTATATATTTTTTTGTGGAGCGGTTTTGACTTGTTTCTTTCAAAGCTTCTAACTGACTGAGCGCGATGACTGGTAAGTGAAACCAATGTGATAGGACTATCGATATGGCCGTGAGCGGATTCTGGGTATTCTTTATTCTAGTACTTAGTAGTAGTAGTTCTTCATACTGATAGTACCCCTACTTACATCCACCGAGGCAGTGTTGAGCTTCAGTTGGCCTCACAGAGTTTTGTTGGAAAATTAGCAAGTCTTAACTTTTTGCAGTATAATTACATATTAAACTCGAAGAACAATACTCTGGATTTAGTTTTTTCTAATTCAGCGGTTGAAATCCGGCGGTCGGATTTACCTCTTGTAAAAATTGATGAATATCACCCTGCACTCGATATAGTTATCACAGACATATTATCATGTCCATTCATTGAGTCTTCTGAGACCAAATACAGATATCGTAAGGGGGATTACGAGAATATAAATAAATATCTATCCAATACTTCATGGTCAACTGTTGCTGATGCACCCTCTTTAGATTGTAGTTTAAATATTTTCTATGAAATTCTTAATAGATTAATAACTAAATTTGTTCCCTTAGATACACGTACGCAAGGCCGTAAATATCCTAAATGGTATACATCTGCCCTCATGAAGGCCTTGCAAGAAAAAAATCATGCTCACTCTCGTTGGAAGAGAAACAAAAACCCGTTAGATTACGACGAGTTTTCACTCTTACTTAGGCGCTGTAAATTATTAGCTCAGGAATGTTACAACAACTACTTGATTAGTATTCAAAATAATATAAAGACTAACCCGAAACAGATCTGGTCTTACATTAAAGGAAAACGTGGTGAGTCATCTTATCCAAGAGTATTTGAGCATGAAAACAAGTCGCTGGACTCTGGGCAAATTATTTGCAACACCTTTAATAAGTTTTTTAGCTCGGTATTTTCTCAACCCTGTAACAACTATACCTCAGATACACTCCCCCCTCCCTATTGCGACACTGGGAATACTATTTGCAGTATAAAGACGGATGTAGATGAAATTTATAAGCTATTACTATCCTTGGATCTTAACTCTGGTGCTGGTTCAGATGGTATTCCACCATTTTTTATTAAAATGTGCGCTAGAAATCTTTCATCACCTCTGTGCATAATTTATAACAAATCTTTCAAAGAAGGGGTTTTCCTCTCTAAATGGAAAGATGCACTAATTTCACCTATCCATAAAAAGGGGCCAAAATACAAAATATCTAATTACAGACCTATATCTATTTTAAACGTTTTTGCTAAGGTTTTAGAGAAAATAGTATACAACCACATCTATCCCGTAATTAGACCTAAACTTCCTCCCCAACAACATGGGTTCATTCGGGGCAAATCTGTCAACACAAATTAAATAGTCTTTGTAGATTCCCTTTTACACAGTATGGAGCGTCGGGTTCAAGTTGACGTCATATACACCGACATAGAAAAATGCTTCGACCCTACAGACCATAATAGTCTATTACGTAAACTACTCGAATTGGGCGTGCAGGGTGACCTGCTTCGCTGGTTGTCTTCTTATATTGAAAATCGGCACCAAGTCGTAGTGTTGGGAGGTTATAGATCCGACTACGTGGATGTACCCTCGGGGGTTCCCCAGGGATCTCATTTGGGCCCTCTTTTGTTTAACGCATACTTGTATGATATGTACAGCGTCTTTGGAGAATCAAATTTTATTATGTATGCGGATGACAAAAAGATTTACTACGACATTCGCAATGAAAACGACTGCGAAAAGCTTCAAAGGGATCTTGATAACTTGGCAGCATATTACAAAGCCAACAAAATAAACGTTAGCGTTTCAAAGTGCGTTCAGATATCTTTTTCACGCAACCTTCGACCTATCCAGCACACCTACTACTTAGATAACCAGCCAATAAAACGAGTTAACTCCGTGAAAGATCTAGGAGTCACCTTGGATTCGAAGCTCACTTTTGAAAATCATTTAGACGACATCACCAATCGTGCTTATCGTAATTTGGGCTTTGTTATGAGGGTATGTGAGCCTTTTAATGATCTTAATTGTATAAAATCTATTTATTTCGCATATGTACGTAGTGTTCTAGAATTCGCTTCCTCTATTTGGTCCCCGCATTACCTAAAGTATACTCAAATGATTGAGTCGATACAGCGCATATTTATACGTCACTTGGACTTCAGAACTAAACGATGGGACTGCACCTACGAAACGTCATGCAAACATCACAAAATATTACAACTTGACCAGCGCCGCATTCTTTTAGACATGTTAGTTCTGCATGATGTTTTTAGTGGTCGGATGGATTGTCCCAACGTAGTTTCCCAAATTGGACTAAACACGCCTGCGCTCAGAACTCGCCATACTTTCAGAAAAATGTTTCACCTACCTTTTGCTAGAACCAACTATGCTCATAACGCCCCTATTCAACGAATTTTAATGAGTACAATAAATATTTTTATTCCCTCGATCCGTTTGCACATAGCAAGTCTATTTTCAAACGCTTGGTTCTAGACGCTATAGCTGTTTAGGTAGATTCAACCATTTCTATGTCATATTTACATTAAATAAGGTTTTACTATTATAAAATGTTTATGCATATCGATACAATCACAATCACATTCACATACATACACTCACACTCTCATATACACACTCACATCACACATCATAACGCACATTACATACACCACACACATTATCATTCTAGTATCATAAATTTTCATCACTATTCAATTTTATTTTTTTCTCAATTGTTTAGCATTTTTACATATATATATTTTCTTTCTCTGTAGTTATTTATTTTGCCTTTAGATAGTTAAGTTTATATTTTATTTATTTTTTTTCTTTTGAATTAACTGTGTGTGTATCTTTTTTTAACTTGTGATCATCTGTTATTGGCCTTATTTACTGTACTGTTTCAACTTACTATATAATATGTGTTGCTGTTGATGATCCTCATATAATAATTAAATAAATAAAATAAATAAATTCTATGGTAGTTGGTCTTAGATTTTCATCCTATTTTTGATCATGTTTATTCTCCATTGTTTTTTCTCTGCTCTTTTGATCTCAAATCGTAGCTCAGTATTATTCTGGGCTGTGTCTGTGGTGTTGGTGTGACAGTGGCAAGGCTGTCTGTGGCAATAAAAAAAACACTTCACAGCTCGGCTTTTACTTGACTTGATTTGATAGCTAGTTTTAGTAAATTATTCATTATGTTCACGTAACATAATTGCAACTATGATAAGATAGATAGTTCCCTTGATTAGAACCGAACTGATTTTATACCATACATTTAGATCGTCTTTTCTATTGTCTTTATATTGAGTGCACTGCCATGATAGGTTAATTTATAAATAACTAGAAATATATATGGATATTGTGAATATGGAGGTTCGGGAGGCTGGCGATGGTGCGGCAGCTTCTGAAGGTTTCCGGCCGCCAACCAAGAAGTATACATGGGCTGAGGTCCGGCAGGCGGTCCATGACTTACGTAAAGAGTTATCGTCTCTTTCGACGATGGTTCCTATGGCAATATCGTTCAGAAAACTAAGCAATGGAAGAATGAGAGTTTACTTTTTGAGGACTCCACAAAATGGATGTGAAATAACACTATTGTATGCTGACGTTACCACATCTACTTTGCCCAATCATGCCAGGTAAAAGCCATTATTTACTTCCTCATACTAATTATCCATTAAGTTTCAAATGTGAGCAATTATTATTAATATTTGATATTTGAGAAATGGGAAATTTTATCTGACAATGAATATAATTTTTCACACATAGAGAATGGTAAAACTCTTTGTTCTTTATTCCACATCAAATATTAAGTATTAACAGATAAAGTTTTACTAAGAAGTATATTTAGCAGTAGAGCACCATATACAATTTTGTAAAGAACATTATTATTCAGTTATCAGTAGTTTTCTAACCATCTTACTACTTGGCCAGTCATTTCTTTTCCAGCCAGTCTTTTCCTAATTTACTGTGTATAAACTTTAAAACCAATATTAAAAACAATATAATTTTTTGAAAGTTAAACCAAACATTTTAATTTAATTAATAACAAACAAAAATTTTTCAAGTATGGGTGTTTTTAAATAAAAGGATTACAATGATTTACTAAAAATAGTCAAAATATTTTCTGTCACTAAATTGAACTCCACATACAAATATATACAAATCAATTAATGATGTTAGTAATGTTTGGAATTATTTTAATCAACTTACTTAAACTCATTGTTCCCATTGGGGTAGGCAGATACTATAGATCTCCACTTTGTATGATCCAGATGATTAATTTCTGAAATGAATGATGTTGTTAAACTATAATTAAAGATAAAGATAGATAAAGACATTTATTACAAGAAAAACACATTGGAATTTACAATAATTCACGCACTAGGCATTGCCTGTATCGCATGAATCTAAAACTGTAAATAGTAATTGGTATAACATAACATTAACATAAACATTCACGCCGAATATCCACGAAGGGGTTGGCAGAGGTACTTATACCTCTGAACATCACGTGACTTTGTCACCTGGTGTTGTACTTAGTTATGTGGCAGTGTATTCATACCTTCTGCCATGTAGTGTCGGTATAGCATAGCACTACCCCATTTCTTCCGGTGGGTGTATGTAAGAGGCGACTAACAGTATTGGGGGCTTTTAAGGGATTTTTGGGCGATGCAGTTCGAGACCCATCACCAACAAAATTTATTTTACCATCCTTTCCCCACACAACTTCTAGGGATTTGTAGCCGTAAATATATGTATGTATGTATTCATACAAAATGGCAATGGCCTCCTCTATACCGTGAGTAAACAGTCCAAGCAACTAAAGGTATTGGGGCTTTTTAAGTAGCTAATAAATTCCTCAGAATTTAATGTTTTTTGACATGAATTCCTCATGTCAAAAAATTTCAAAGTGTCGAAATTTTTCTTTCCTTTAATAACATCTTTTATTTATGAGTAAATTCCTCAGAGTTGAGTAGGGAAAAGATAGAAATTATCCTAGGTTATGGGTTTCCAACCTCATTGCCCAACAGCTTCCTTTAGGCCCTATACCTTGAGTCACTTTTTACAAACAACCATGCAAAGAAATAGGGTAGTGCTATTGTAAGTCAACACTACACAGCTGTAAAGTGAAAATAAATGAAAATCACAACAAGACTGTTTTCAATACATATTCTCACAGCTGTAAATTCCTAAAAGGGGCAGGCAGAGCTTTGTAATAAGAAATTCCTTAGGCACTTTAGGAAGGTGGGGGGAAAAGATAGTATAATAAAGGTTGATGGTGATGGGTCTTTAACCCTTTATAAGGCAAAGTATGATCAAAAATTCATTGTATTTTACTTCTATTTGATGCTAGGTTGAAATTATGGTGGTCGCTATATGCCCTCTGCCTTATAAAGGGCTAACTGCATATTACAGAATACCCCTTACAATAATCCATGTTAAGAAGAAAGGTAGTGCTATTTTACGCCGACACTACACAGCAAATACATACTACACTTACTGATTCTGATCTTTCTTTCTAAGCTTATTGAGAGTGTATAACTTTTAATGGATATCTCATTTAAGTACAAGTAATATTATTTTAAATGTATATCTGTGTTTAATGTGCTGTATTCTATTGTTGATCTTCTTTTCCTTTGTAATATTTTTATTATTTTTTATGAAATTTACGTTTACGTTCTTTATACATACATACATACATATACTCACGGCTATAAATCCCATAACGGGGTAGCCAGAGCTTTGGAATGAGAAATTCCTCAGCCACTTTTGGAAGTTGATTGGGGAAAAGATAGTAATAATAAATGTTTTTGGTGACAGGTCTCCAACCACATCGCCCAAAAATCACTTAAAACGCCCCCTTAGTTAGTAAAATGGGGTAGTGTTATTCTAAGCGTTCTTTATGTTGATTGTTAAGTGTTTATTAATGTATGTGAGTGTAACTGTGCTTTTCTTGTATGTAGCAATGAATAAATGTTTTCTTTCTTTCTTTCTTTTGTATCTTTACTCTTAACTTATGTTACTAGTAGATAAGTTTGTGATGTCCAAAAGCTATTCTTTTTATTTCGATATAAACAATTTTTATCTTTTATCTTTTACAGATTGGATTGGAAACCATTGATAGAATCAAATGTTACCCTTGGGGTGACTTCTGGCAAGTGGTCGAGAGAGGAGCAGTTGCTATGGGAACGTCAGAGAGTTGCAGCATGGGGTATTGCGTCGTATGAGCTGCAAGCCGAAAGTGGGAGGATTCTGTTCCCGTGCGCTTCTTCGTTGTTTGTGGCTTCACCTGCGAGTAGTGAGAATAGCTGGCAGGTAATATGCTGAAAATGAATACACAATACATACATGTACTCACGGCCATAAATCGCACAAAGGGGTAGCCAGAGCTTTAGAGCTAGAAACTCCTCAGCCACCCTTGGAAGTTGATAGGGGACAAGATGGTAGAAATAAAGTATCGTTGGTGATGGGTCTCCAAACGCATCACCCAAAAACAACTTAAAAAGCCCCTTACCCTTAGTCACAGTTTACGACACTCATAACATGACATTATTTGATATAAATACAATATACACTCAATCGTTAATTCCCATTGGAGTAAGCAGAGATAATTGATCTCCACTTTGTAGGATCCTTGCAAACCTCTAACTTCACTTTTGGAAGTTAAGTCAGAAAATGATTTTAAAGGATATTGGTTATTGGTGTTACTAGAGAGACCCTAGTAACAGTGCTTACCAATGACTCAGATAGCCCTATCCTAATTCACCTCTTATAGCATATACGGGAAGAAATGGGTTTGTGTAAATCTAAGCTGACAATACACAGATTTTATTATAAATGACATAAATAAAACACTTAAAAAAATCAGTATAAAATACATATACCAGCCAAAACTGAGTAAAATGACCCAAAAAACATATTTGTATATAAGTCTCTACCACTTTTAAAAAAAATAATTATATCGTTTGTCCCCAGAGCGGGCCATTAGTCCCGCGGGTGCTAACAACGGGCGGGGGTGCCCCACTGACCCCGGCTTTGTGCCCCATCGCTCCGGGGCACACGCTGGGGTACACAGCTCTGGCGGGGCACACTGCTCGCGGAGACGTTTGGCTCGCAGGAGAAAGACTTACGAGACCCGTTCGATTGACTTATGCTTGCAAGGGACATGAACCTGACAGGTATATACATACAGACATACGTACATACATACATATACTCACGGCCATAAATCCCTAGAAGAGGTAGCCAGAGCTAGGGAATTAAAATTTCCTCAGCCACTTTTGGAAAGTTGAGTGGCGAAAAAATGGCGAAATAAAGGTTGTTGGTGATGGGTCTCCAACAGCATCGCCCAAAAATCCCTTTAAAGCCCCAATACCTAAATCGCCTCTAACGTACACCCACCGGAAGAAATGGGGTAGTGCTATTCTGAGCCGGCACTGCACAGCTGAATTAATTCTCTGACATCAATTTTCATTTATGGTATGTTAGCATTACTTGCTGTAGTGTGTCTAGTGCTCCGTGGTGTTATTTGTTTTTTTTATTGCTCTCGATATTATTACAAATTTCATCATGCTGATAAGGATTCAGAGTAGCGCCAGAAAAATTATCTTAAGGCTAGAGGTAAAACAACTGTGAACGGACGAATCATATCTTTGCGCTATTAGTTCCCACTGGGGTAAGCAGAGACTATCGATCGCCACTTTGTACGATCCTGGCGAACCTTTTATACTAGTATTATATAAATAATAGCTTGAGTACTTATCATGTACGTATTATATAAATTTGAGGTGTATGCTTGAAACACAAGAGGGTTGCAAGTAATATATATGGATTTCGCACACAGACCAAGAATTACTATAATGCCTTTGGGATGGGGTACTATCTCGACCATATATTTAGCAATATAGAAAACGTAAAAGACGACGTGATAGATCAATGGGTAGAACATCGGTTATAGTGCAAACGACTAGTGTTCAAATCCTGGGTCGGGCCTACACCAATTTGTCTTTTCAAAAGACATATGTGTGGTTAATTTACCATGGTTGTTAACGGTGAGGGAAAACATCATGAGGAAACCCACATGGCTGAGTTGTACTTGGTCATGCGACAGTGTTTTCGTACAAAACGGCGCCCTATCATGTGAGTACACTGTCCAAGCAAAACGTGGGTACTCTGAACACCAGTTGACAAAAGCACGTAATGTTAGTACCTCTGCCAACCCCTTCGGGGATATTCGGTGTGAACGTTTATGTTATGTTATGTTAAACGTAAAAAAACAAACATAAATATACTCACGGCTATAAATCCCTAGAAGGGGTAGTCAGAGCTAAGGATCTTGAAATTCCTTAGTCACTTCTGGAAAGTTGAGTGGCGAAAAAATGGCGAAATAAAGGTTGTTGGTGATGGGTCTCCAACAGCATCGCCCAAAAATCCCTTTAAAGCCCCAATACCTAAATCGCCTCTAACGTACACCCACCGGAAGAAATGAGGTAGTGCTATTCCAAGCAATATTTAAACTAAAAAAAAAACTTTAATATATTTTTGTGTGCAAAACTTAAATATATATTCATCATCACATCTATTTAATGCCAGCTCCTTGATCTCTAAGTAAGACACGACGTCCACCTTTTCTTTGATTTGATCCATATATGCTCTTCTTGGGCTTCCCTCACTGGCTGGCGACATGATAGTCCAGTGGGTAGAACACCCGCCCGAAAAACAGAAGGGCGTGAGTTCCAATCCTGGGACGGGCCTACACCAATTTGTCTTTACTAAAGTCATATGTGTGGTTAATTTATCATGGTTGCTAACGGTGAGGGAAAACATCGTGAGGAAACCCACATGGCTGAGTTGTACTTAGTCATGTGACAGTGTATTCGTACAAAACGGCGATAGGCCTGCCCCCTATCACGTGAGTACACTGTCTAAGCAAAACGTGGGTACCTTCTCGAGAAACTAGATGGCGCTTGCCATGTGAGTTCAGGAGTATTGTTACCTCTGCCAACCCCTTCGGGGATAAACGGCGTGAACGTTTATGTTATGTAATGTTGGGCTTCCCTCACCTCGCTTTCCTTCTATATTTCCCTCAATGATGTTTCTTATAATTTGTCGTGTCTTATCAAGTGGCCCATCAATTTTTCATCATTGATAGCAACATATGTTCCTATTATTATATGTTCATGTGCGACTGGCAACAAATAAACGTTTTTGCTTTCTTTCTTTCTATTGTAGATTAGCTGATGATCCAAAACAGGCTGGCGTGCCCTGTTATGTCACTCAGGAAGAATTCTCCCGATACACTGGATTCTGGTGGCAAACGAAAAGTAACGGTATGTGATGTCTTTATTTATTCACTAGCTGACCCGACAGACTTCGTACTGTCAAATTTGCTTATGACAAAGCTTAAGGCGTTTTTTCCGGTACTCTTAGTTCGTGGCGTGAATATTTTATTGGTAACATTTTTCCGGGATATAAAGTATCCTATGTTATAATTTGGGTCATTATCTAGTATTCTGGCAAATTTCATTCATAGATATTATTTATCGACGTGATAGCTCAGTGGGTAGAACACCGGTTGACGTGCAAGCGACTAGTGTTCAAATCCCGGGTCGGGCCTACACCAATTTGTCTTTTCTAAAGACATATGTGTGGATAATTTATCACGGTTGTTAACGGTGAGGGAAAACATCGTGAGGAAACCCACATGGCTGAGTTGTACTGAGTCATGTGACAGTGTATTCATACAGAAACGGCGATAGGCCTGCCCCCTATTACGTGAGTACACTGTCCATGCAAAACGTGGGTACTCTGAACACCAGGTGACAAAGTCACGTGATGTTCAGAAGTATTAGTACCTCTGCCAACCCCTTCGGGGATATTCGGCGTGAACGTTTATGTTTATGTTATTATTTACTTACATACATATACTCACGGCTATAAATCCCTAGAAGGGGTAGCCAGAGCTAAGGAATTCGAAATTCTTCAGCCACGTTTAGAAAGTTGAGTGGGGAAAAGATGGTGCTTATGTAATTGGGGAGCCTTTTTGCCTCAAACACACAAACATCTAAACTTTCTCAATTATAATATTAATAGGATTTATTTTGAGGAAATTCAACAGCTGTTGATACAAAATAACACAGTTTGAATGCTTAGCTTTAAGCTTATAATAGACTCACGATTAAAGGCTACACTTTAGTTTTCATTCTAACTAATACTAACTAGTGTAAAGAACCGTCTTAGCTTGGGTAGTTAATAAGCGTTTGTGCGAAAAAACATACATACATATACTCACGGCTATAAATCCCTGGAAGGGGTAGCCAGAGCTAAGGAATTAGAAATTCCTCAGCCACATTTAGAAGTTGATCGGGTAGAAGATGGTGGAAATAAAGTAACGTTGGTGATGGGTCTCCAACCGCATCGCCTAAAAACCTCTTAAAATGCCCCGCAACTTTAGTCGCCTTTTCAGACACCCCCGCGTGTGGAAGGGGATAGTGACATTCTAAGCCGGCACTACATGACATGTGATTTCTTTCATCTTTATCCTTACTAGTGTAAAGAACCGAATTAGCTTTGGAAGTTTTATAAGTTTTTGTGATAAAAAAGCAAACATTAAGTAATTGGCCTAGACCTCGCTTTTTTAACATACCCTTTTTATATTATAAATCGATAAAGGACATCAAACTAAACAACTTTGCTCATGGAATGCCTATCTAAAATATTGTAATTTTCAAAAAATAACAATAATTAAAAATTGTCGTACCTAGTTCAAACTGAGAATGTATAGAATGAGATTCCTTGCTTCAGTGAAAATAAGAAATTAAAAAAAAACATTTGATCTATGCTCTTCGCTCTGTAAACAAAAATATAACTTCTTTCGGTATTTTCCAGTTGTATTGATCGTCGTTGAAAAATAATATCATGAAAATAAACCGGTAAGCGAGCGATTGAACTGGAAAATACAGAAAGAAGTTATGTTTTTGTTTACAGAGCAAAAAGCATAGATCAGATGTTTTTTTTTAATTTCTTATTTTCACTGAAGCAAGGAATCTCATTCTATACATTCTCAGTTTGAACTAGGTACGACAATATTTAATTATTATTATTTTTTGAAAATTACAATATTTTAGATAGGCATTCTATAGGCAAAGTTGTTAAGTTTGATGTCCTTTATCGATTTATAATATAAAAAGGGTATGTTAAAAAAGCGAGGTCTAGGCCAATTGCTCCAACAACAATTTAGCGCAGTGGTTGGAACATGCGCTTATCATACTATCCCCTAGTTCGTCTACCATATACCTTCAAAAAGACAAAAAGACACCTTTGTGTCTTTTTGAAGGTCATATGTGTGGTTCACTTAGCATGGTTGTAATCGATGAGGAAAAACATCGTGAGGAAACCTACGTGGCTAAATTGTACTTATACATGTGACAGTGTATTCGCACGAAACGGCGATAGGTCTGCCCCCTATTACGTGAGTACACTGTCCAAGAAAAACTTAGGTACTCTGAACATTGACAATGTCACATGATGTCAGAACGGTAAAGATTTAGTCAAACTATTTTATACATACAACATACATATATACATATACTCACGGCTATAAATCCCTAGAAGGGGTAGCCAGAGCTAAGGAATTAGAAATTCCTCAGCCACTTTTGGAAAGTTGAGTGGGGAAAAGATGGCAAAGTTAAGGTTGTTGGTGATGGGTCTCCAACAGCATCGCCCAAAAATCCCTTAAAAGCCCCTTTACCGTTAGTCGCCTTTTACGTACACCCACCGGAAAAAATGGGGGTACACCTTTGTGTCTTTTTGAAGGTCATATGTGTGGTTCACTTAGCATGGTTGTAATCGATGAGGAAAAACATCGTGAGGAAACCTACGTGGCTAAATTGTACTTATACATGTGACAGTGTATTCGCACGAAACGGCGATAGGTCTGCCCCCTATTACGTGAGTACACTGTCCAAGAAAAACTTAGGTACTCTGAACATTGACAATGTCACATGATGTCAGAACGGTAAAGATTTAGTCAAACTATTTTATACATACAACATACATATATACATATACTCACGGCTATAAATCCCTAGAAGGGGTAGCCAGAGCTAAGGAATTAGAAATTCCTCAGCCACTTTTGGAAAGTTGAGTGGGGAAAAGATGGCAAAGTAAAGGTTGTTGGTGATGGGTCTCCAACAGCATCGCCCAAAAATCCCTTAAAAGCCCCTTTACCGTTAGTCGCCTTTTACGTACACCCACCGGAAAAAATGGGGGTAGTGGTATTCTAAGCCGACACTACACAGCATTTTATATTTTATTACAATTATAGAAATGTTAATTATTAGTAGATATTTAATAGATGAATAAGTGTAATGTAATCGCGTTGGGCTATGCCTGTAATGGTTATGTTACGTAAATAAATAAATCCTTTTAATATTATAAATGTGAAAGTTTAGATGTTTCGATGTTTGTGTGTTTGAGGCGAAAAGGCTACTCAAGTGCATAATGTATATGAATGAAATTTGGCAGAATGCTAGATGATGACCTAAATTGTCTAATAGGATAGTATTTTCCCGGAATGTTTTTACCAATAAAATATTCACGCCTGCTTGAACTAAGAGTACCGGAAGAAACGCCTAAAGTTTTGTCATAAGCAAATTTGACAGTACGAAGTCTGTCGGGTCAGCTAGTATTTGGTATAAGTATGTATTATATAAATTTATATAATATAATAATATAATAATTGCCGTGTAGTGTCGGCTTAAAATATCACTTCTACACCCCATTTCTACTCATGGGTGATAAGTGATTTTTGGGCGATGCGGTTGGAGACCCGTCACCAAAAACATTTATTATTACCATCTTTTCCCCAATCAACTTCCAAAAGTGGCTGAGGAATTTTTCATTCCAAAGCTCTGGCTACCCCGTTAAGGGATTTATAGCCGTGAGTATATGTATATATACATGTATATAAATTTGCTGTGTTTGTTTGCTTGAAACTCAAGAGGGTCAGCAAATATATTTATATTAGTACTTAGCACAGGGAAAGCATTACAATAATGTCTGGTAAGGGGTACTAACTCGACCATTTATATGTCCGTTTATTTAGTTTAGTATTTAGTTAGTCATAACGGTTGTAAATTATATATAACATAACATAACATAAACGTTCACGCCGTTTATCTCCGAAGGGGTTGGCAGAGGTACCAATACTTCTGAACTCACATGGCAGCGCCATCTAGTGTCCAGAGAAGGTACCCACGTTTTGCTTAGACAGTGTACTCACGTGATAGGGGGCAGGCCTATCGCCGAAATTATATATATATATATATTGTTAATATTTCAGATGATGTGTATCGCATAGTATACGAGGAAGTTGACGAGAGCGATGTAAAGATATTCAGTTTTCCATCGTCGCAGAGCAATAGTGGCGAGGTTGAGGAGTTTCGGTAAATATAAATACACAATAATAAGTTGAGGCAGGACCATTTTATATTTACATATATACATACATATACATATACTCACGGCTATAAATCCCTAGATGGGGTAGCCAGAGCTAAGGGATTAGAAATTCCTCAGCCACGTTTGGAAAGTAAAGGTTTTTGGTGATGGGTCTCCAACCGCATCGCCCAAAAATCCCTTAAAAGCCCCAGTACCGTTAGTCGCCTCTTATGTACACCCACCGGAAGAAATGGGGTAGTGCTATTCTAAGCCGACACTACACAGAATCTGTGTATAATATCTCCTTATATTTAATAGTAAATATTTTTTCAGATTTCCCCGAGCGGGTACGCCCAATGCTAAATCTATTCTTCGCATGGTCACATTCAGATTGCAGAAAGCTACAAACAATACAGTACTCGATTATTATCAGGAAGGCGTCAATGATTCCTCTTACTGTGAGTATAAATATACTTTATTTCTATATTATTGCCGGCTTAGAATGTCGCTACCCCTTTCTAATTCCTTAGCTCTGGCTACCCCTTCTAAGGATTTATAGCCGTGAGTATTCGCTGGGTGCGCGACGGCAGAGCCAACTAGTGTTCACAATTATGGCGGACATTAATATAAAAAATGTCAAATGGGCGGCTGTAAACAAACAAATAATTTCAAGATAGTATCGTAATTTATATATATTCTATTTGATCATGTAAATCTATAGCGTCGATAATAACGCTGATGTTTTTTATTACCCGTCTAGAGTGACAATAAATAAATTACAGATAGTATACACGGACTTTCTCATCGCTGACTTCACGAGAAGTAAGTACAGAAATAAATACCTAAATGTAATCGAATAATACATTTTATAAATATTGCAGATGATAATTTATGACTGTATTGTTGTAAGTAATGAACTCTTTTTATGTATTTTCAGTTAAATATGGCCAAATTAATTATAAAAACTGGATTCCAAGCAATAACACACGACATCACTTTCCAACTACAAACGACAATAAAAGGAAGAAAATTAGTTATAGCTCAACATGTGCAAGATGTGAAAGAAATTAAATCTGAAAATAATAATAAACAGATTCTGCCAAAGCGTTCTTTTACTGGTAAAAACATAATAAATCTAGAAAAATTATGAAGTTAGGTGAATACTGTTGTTGATTATCTATTAAAATATATTGTTCTGTTCTATTATTGTGTTCTTAAATAAAAGTAAATTGTGTTATATATTTTGTTTTATTGAGTTCTATTGAGTTCTGCAAATTTACTAATACACAACAAATATGCAAAATATCATCTGTATGGCAAGCAAGCTTTAATAAAATCTTAGCCGTTGCATTATCTACATGAATCCTAACCCAAGCGATACCGATGTAAGTAGCATCTGTCTCATCTCTTGAAAATTCCCTTTTATCACTTCGAAAAGGTGGCATAACAATTCCTATTTCTTTTCCACTTTCATTTAAATTTTCTTTATTTGTGGAAGTCCTTTGTCAGCCAAAACAATGTCTCCATTTTCTAAATACCTAATCAACTAATCCTGATTCAACTGTTATTTGAGCATAGCTTTTCCTTCCACCGGCCACTTTTGATATAAAGGAAATAAAGCCTCCGGGTGTAATACCTATGAGCACCTTTGCAGTAAATCCTTTCTTGTAGCACCACACACGATAATCAACTGTAGATGGTATTTCTACTTAAAACTCTGTACCACCAATAATGGATGAAAGCAATCCGGTATTTGCAAGCAAGGTTGCTCAATGAGCGAAAGTCTTTACAATAGTATTATATCCTTGTTGCTTGTTTTTTTTGCCAAACTTGATAATCTTCAAATTGCTTGATATTTCAGTTTGAACTTCAGAATCACAATATATCTTGGCACTATGTGCATAAATATTGCAGATGAATGTTTTTCCTTCATTTCCGACACGCGAAAATATATTAACTTGGCATTATTTGTAAATTTTAGTACTATGAATATTTTCCATCATTTCAATTACACTTGATTAGCCGCCGAATGTTCCTTTTTTGCCACAGTGCGCGCTGTGATCGATTCGAGTTGCCCCACCCCCTACTTTGCACCCAGCGAATATGTATGTAAAAAATAAACTTTATGATATATCTTTTGACTTTGACAGCATCGGACAGCAGCAACGAATACCAAGAGGTCTGTGACATCCGATGGCTAGATCCTCGCCACCCCTTGCAGGAAACTTTTCCGTGGTTCGAATATCTCACCAGAGTGGGATGGACCCCCTGTGGGGAATAGTGAGTATATACATCATGTACTATTATACTACCCCTACTACTGTACTACAGTTATAATTACCAGTCTATATGCTTTATTATAGATCTTAAACCAAAGTATTCAACTTAAGATTTGGCTGTGTAGTGTCGGCTTAGAATAGCACTACCCCAATTCTTCCGGTGGGTGTACGTAAGAGGCGACTAACGGTATTGGGGCTTTTAAGGGATTCTTGGGCGATGTGGTTGGAGACCCATCACCAACAACCTTTATTTTACCCTCTTTTCCCCACAAAACTTCCAAAAGTGGGTAAGGAACTTCTAATTCCTTAGCTCTGGCTACCCCTTCTAGGGATTTATAGCCGTGAGTATATGTATGTATGTATTCAATCCAAATATATGATAAAAAATATCTTCTATCATCATAATATTGCAATTACTGTCAAGTTTACAAATTGGGGAAAATAACAAATACGTAAATTTTATCAATTTTATAAGGGTTAGTATGGACTCCGCCATACTAATGTCACGCACACACACACTCATTTACGCTCACCGTTGTACTTTTTTTTGTCTCGCCTGTCGTCTTTGTATTGCCAATCTATAACGTATACATATAATACGTAAGTTTAACATACTAAATCTATGGTTTCCGGAGTTGTAATAACTCGGCAATAGATGGCGCTAACACCAGTAAAGGTGTAATGAAACAAGCAAATAAAAAAATCGCGGTCTCTTTGACACCATAGCTCTGTTGGCAGAGTGACGGGGCGTATACCCGGATGTACTGCGTTCGATTCCTGCTAGTGTGGGTTTATAAACCATATATACATCTTATCAGTAACATAAACATAAACGTTCACTCCGAATATCCCCGAAGGGGTTGGCAGAGGTACTAATACTTCTGAACATCACGTGACTTTGTCACCTGGTGTTCAGAGTACCCACGTTTTGCATGGACAGTGTACTCACGTGATAGGGGGCAGGCCTATCGCTGTTTTGTACGAATACACTGTCACATGACTAAGTACAACTCAGCCATGTGGTTTTCCTCACGATGTTTTCCCTCACCGTTTACAACCATGATAAATTAACCACACATATGTCTTCAGAAAAGACATATTGGTGTAGGCCCGACCCAGGATTTGAACACTAGTCGTTTGCACGATAGCCGAGTGTTCTACCCACTGGGCTATCACGGTTGCTTATCAGTATATCTCTTATCTCTATATCTCTATCATATCTTAACACAAAATCGTTTACCCCTTTGGGCATATCTTACAAGCAATTTGTCAAGTCTGTTTTGTAAGTTATATTAAATTTTTTTTTAGCGTCTGGGTCCAACTTCTAGACAGAAAACAGCAGAGGCTGGAGCTGGCATTAATACATGTGGACTCTTTCTGCGACCCGTTCGTGTATGAGAACTCACATACAACGCTAGAGAAGAAAGAGATGGATGATGATCTAAAGATTTGCGAACAGGTATTATTTTTATTGTTCTTTTTTATAAAGTTTTTATGCTGTGTAGTGTCGGCTTAGATTGTCGCTACCCCTTTCTACCCACGGGTTTCGTAAGAGGCGACTAAGGGTATTGGGGCTTTTTATTGGATTTTTGGGCGATGACCCATCACCAAAAACCTTTATTTTTACCATCTTTTCCCCACTCAACTTCCAAAAGTGCCTGAGGAATTTATAATTCCTTAGCTCTGGGTACCCCTTCTAGGGATTTACAGCCGTGAGTATATGTATGTATGTATGTTTTTTATAGAGTTTTTATGCTGTGTAGTGTTGGCTTAGAATAGCACTACCCTATTTCTTCCGGTGGGTGTAGGTAAGGTAGATACTTTATTGTTGCCATCTTGTCCCCTATCAACATCGGGGTTAGGCTGAGAAATTTCTGATTCCTTAGCTCTGGCTAACCCATCTAGAGATTTACAGCCGTGAGTATATGTACAGTAGAACCCGTTTAATCCGATCACGCTTAATACGATTTCTCGCATAATAAGCCGCTTTACGCCAGTCCCTGTAACTTGAAACATATTTTCATACATTTGGTGACGCTTAATACGATCGTCTTCCCGTTTAATACGCCTCTGCCCGATACTCATTTCTTGACTTGTCACGCGTACGCTTTGATTGTTTTGTAATTGTAATTTATTTGTTAGAATATGACTACTATTAAGCAAAAAAAAATTAAATATTGAAAGTTTTCGATAAAAAAAGTCACAAACAACGAATTAAACTCAGTTAGCTTCACTTACCTGTTTTTACGTCACGTACCATTTTAAAGAATTGAGAAGGAATTAAAGAAAGATTCAGATTGGGGGTGTGCAGAGTAAAAAAGTTTTGGTGAAATGGCTTCATCAAGCACGAGCATCAAAACTGCCCATAAGTGACCCCATAATATGCGAGAAAGCTTATAAGGCATTATCAGATATATTTAAAACGCTATGTTGCCTCTTTGAATAAAGACGCACTGCAAAAGTTTTGTTATGTTGAAATTCTTTAATTGCTAATGCATTAAAATCTTTCTGTCAAACCAAAATAATTGATTATTTTAAATAATGTATTGATTGTAAAAAAATGTAGTACGTTCGTTTTATTTACCCTAGCCCGCATAATACGATTTCTCGCTTAAGACGCGTTTTTGGTGGGGTCCCTGGGGAATCGTCTTAAGCGGGTTTTACTGTATGTATATAACTAGGTGGGCATGAATGCTTCGCAATGCCAAATTGGCGTGAAGTGACGAGAGATTGTGAAGTACTCGCTAGGGCGCTAGGGCTTTTTATCTCTACACAATACACTTCATGTATTGGATAAAAACTTTTCGAAAGAGTAGAGAACTTTTAATTTGCCGTCCAACCGACTTTATGTACATGTAACAAATTATTTTTGCTGTGTAGTGTCGGCTTAGAATAGCACTACCCCATTTGTTCCGGTGGGTGTACGTAAGAGGCGACTAACGGTATTGGGCCGGTTAAGGGATTTTTGGGCGATGAGGTTGGAGACCCATCACCAATAACCTTTATTTATTTAACTATCTTTTCCCCACTCAATTTTCCATAAGTGGCTTCTAGGGATTTATAGCCGTGAGTATATGTATGTATGTATGTTATATTATAATTGTTTTATTTACCTATTACTAAGAATAAACGATTTATCTATGGTATATTTATTTATTCTATTCTATTTTAAATTTCAGATATTAGTAGTAGAGACAGCCCCTAACGCCTGGATCAATATTCACGACATCCTCTATTTCTTCCCAAGCGGTAGGCAGGAGGGGGACTCGCAAGATATAAGGTTCATATGGGCTTCCGAAGAAACGGGTCATTTACATTTATATTTGTACCATTGTAGACTTGACACGGCGAAACGAAAACGGAGGAAATGTAAGTATCTTCCTAAATATACATACATACATATACTCACGGCTATAAATCCCTTAACGGGGTAGCCAGAGCTTTGAAATGAGAAATTCCTCAGCCACTTTTGGAAGTTGATTGGGGAGAAGATGGTTTAAATAAAAGTTTTTAGTGACGGGTCTCCAACCACATCGCCCAAAAGCACTTAAAAAGCTCCTATACCCTGTAGTGTCGGATAAGAATTGCACTATCCCATTCTTACCCTTGGGTGATCGTAAGAGGCGACTAAGGGTATAGGGGCATTCTTAAGTGGTTTTTGGGCGATGTGGTTGGAGACCCATCACCAACCTTTATATTACAATCTTTTCCCACTCAACTTCCAAAAGTGACTAAGGAATTTCTTATTCCTTAGCTCTGGCTACCCCTACTAGAGATTTACAGCCGTGGGTATATGTATGTATGTATTAGTAAAAGAAATTAGTTTTTGGATGTTTGTTTACTAAGGCAATTTGTAAGAGTTTGGTATTTAGAAATAAGAACTTTAGAGGAATTTCATCATGATTGGTAACGGTGCGGGAAATTATCGTGAGGGAATCCACATGGCTAAGCTGTACTTAGTCATGTGACAGTGTATTCGTACAAAACGGCGATAGGCCTGCCCCCTATCACGTGAGTACACTGTCCATGCAAAACGTGGGTACTCTGAACACCAGGTGACAATGTCACGTGATGTTCAGAAGTATTAGTACCTTTGCCAACCCCTTCGGGGATATACGGCTTGAACGTGTCGCAAGGTATTATTTTTTTCAACATCGAATAAATATTTGAATAAGCATTCTAGCACAGGCCATTGGCTTAGTAGGATGCTGTTGAACTTTAAATTGTGCAACTACAAAGTTAAGTTTATAACTATGGTTTTAAATGTCACGTAAAACTTAAATTTGCAAAATTGTTCTAGTGTCGTATTCGTAAAAATGAATTATTATTGTGTATGAATTTACTAGCTTTCCGCCCACGGCTTCGCCTGCGTTGAATGCGGTTATATTGCAGTATAAAGCACAACTGTAAGAAAACTTGTCATTCCCTCGGGAATATATATTTTTCGGGATAAATGTTTCCTATTATTTAATCCGGATTTCTTACTATACGTCTGCAAAGTATCAAAGCAATCGGTTCAGTAGTTACGGCGTAAAAGAGGAACAAACAAACGAAGTCACTTTCTGATTTATAATATTAGTAAAGATTTTCTTTCTTTGTTTCAGTGTTAGAAATGATCTCAGACGAAGAATCGTCAGCGCTTGGACCTAATATAGTGTCGAAGCAAGCCATTACTGAGGGCGAGTGGGAAGTCATAGGACGACGGATATGGGTAAGACATTCATACATACATATGTTATGTTTGTTATGATATTTGTTCATATTGGGGTTGGCAGAGACTATCGACGCTATTTTGTAAGAAAGTTGGCATTTTTTTCATACCCCTCATTCCCCTTTTAATAATTATATTTAATCTTAAGCCCCCTTTGTAAATTCCTTAAGCAAAGATAACTTCTTTAAAGATAAGTTCCATTTTGAATTTGAAACCATGTTTCTCTGATTTAGAAGCCGTAGTCATTCCAATAAACCAGAAGGGTTTTCATAAATACATATACACACGGCCATAAATCCCAAAAAGGGGTAGACAGAGCTTTAGCGCTAGAAATGCCTCAGCCACATTTGGAAGTTGATAATAGACAAGATGGTAGAAATGAAGTATCTTAGGTGATGGGTCTCCAACCGCATCGCCCAAAAACGGGGAAATATTTAAGTGATTTTTATTTCAATATATGTACTGCCTTGCCGAATTACTGGTTCAATATAATCATTAAATCTTTAGGCGAATCGTACAATTAAAAAATTATTTTCACACACAGGTAGACGAAACAAGACAGCTAGTGTACTTCGTAGGTTTGAGAGAGACGCCGTTAGAACAGCATTTGTACGTGGCCAATTTGTCACCGCCGCGGCCCGATCACGTGACACTTCTCACTGCGGTGGGACACTCGTGTACTGTGGATATGGACGAGGTGTGTATAGATATATATATAGATAGTTAGTCAGTTAGTTAGAGATAGATAGTTAGATATAAAAGAAATAAATCATTTGTACGTGGCCAATTTGTCACCTCCGCGGCCCGATCACGTGACACTTCTCACTGCGGTGGGCCACTCGTGTACTGTGGATATGGACGAGGTGTGTATAGATATATATATATATAGTTAGTCAGTTAGTTAGAGATAGATAGTTAGATATAAAAGAAATAAATCATTTGTACGTGGCCAATTTGTCACCGCCGCGGCCCGATCACGTGACACTTCTCACTGCGGTGGGCCACTCGTGTACTGTGGATATGGACGAGGTGTGTATAGATAGATACATAGATAGTTAGTCAGTTAGTTAGAGATAGATAGTTAGTCAGTTAGTTAGAGATAGATAGTTAGATATAAAAGAAAAAAATAATTTGCACGTGGCCAATTTGTCACCGCAGCGGCCCGATCACGTGACACTTCTCACTGCGGTGGGCCACTCGTGTACTGTGGATATGGACGAGGTATGTATAGATAGATAGATAGGATAGAAAGAGTCAGCTAGTGTACTTCGTAGGTATGAGAGAGACGCCGGTAGAACAACATTTATACGTGGCCAATTTATCACCTCCACGGCCCGATCACGTGACACTTCTCACTGCGGTGGGCCACTCGTGTACTGTGGATATGGACGAGGTGTGTATAGATAGATACATAGATAGTTAGTCAGTTAGTTAGAAATAGATAGTTAGATATAAAAGAAATGAATCATTTGTACGTGGCCAATTTATCACCGCCGCGGCCCGATCACGTGACACTTCTAACTGCGGTGGGCCACTCGTGTACTGTGGACATAGACGAGGTGTGTATAGATAGGATAGAATGTCAGTTTTTCTTTAACTTAATTTTTAGCTTTGGTATATTTTTTTATGTTGTATCTCTTTAGAAAGGAAATTTTTAGCGCCATGTTTACGGCGAATTAATTTATTTCTTTCTTTGTCTTTCTAATTTGAATGAATAATTTCAGGAATGCACAACGGCAGTGATTACAACGTCAAATATAAGCACTCTGCCTTGCACGAGGGCGTATAGAATATCTCACGACAACGGTGAAATCACTTTGGTGCCGCAAGGGACGCTTATGGAACGGCCTTCTAGAGGTAAGGCTTTTAAGGACTTATTAGACAAAAATATAGTTCAAAAAATCTGATAAACTCGCTTTTGAAGCACATTTTACTAAAATGTAAAAATATATCTCCCAATATAAGGTGAAAATCATGAAAATGCGTGGGTTGCTTCAAAGACTACAAATATGGCACTGAGCACCCCACCGTATATAATTAACTAGCTTTCGCCCACGGCTTTGCCCGCATGGAATTCGGTAATGTTGCGGTATAAAGCACCACTATAATAAAACTTCTAATTCCTGATTTCCCCCGGGAACGTTATTTTTAGCGGGATAAAAAGTATCATTATATAATTCGGACTTCTAACTACAAGTCTGCAAAATTTCAAAGCAATCGGTTCAGTAGTCACGGCGTGAAAGCGGACAAATAAACCAACTCACTTTCGGATTTATAATATTAGTAAGGATTAATAAGTGTTAATTGTTTTAGAGCCATCAACAGACTCAGGAAGTTGGAATGGTTCCAGAGAGAGTTCGAGGTCTATAGAAGGCGAAGAAGATGGTATTGAGACCCATAGACTGTTAAGAGGTAGGTTGTGATTGATTTAGCTGATTGAATTTATTTTAAACTAGCTGACCCGACTTCGTATTGTCAAATTTGCTTATGACAAAGTTTAAGGCGTTTTTTTTGGTACTCTTAGTTCAATCAGGCGTGAATATTTTATTGGTAATTTTTTCCGGGATAAAAGTATCCTAAGTTACAATTTGGGTCATTACCTAGCATTCTGCCAAATTTCATTCATATACATTATGTACTTGAGGAGCCTTTTTGCCTCAAACACACAAACATCTAAACTTTCACATTTATAATATTAATAGGATTCTATTAACTAGTCATTAAAACGCTCGGTTCCTTAAAGTTTTCCTCACTTGTATCACAATACTTAAATATACTCGCGCCCATTTTTCCTATTGGAGATAACAGATACTAATCCTACTTTGCACGATCCTGACAAACCTCTCAAAATTAATTTACATTACTATTTTCATACATATTTTTGTCCTTCAGCCGAAGTTTATCTTGCCTTTTTGAATAAATTCTCTATTCGATCTAAATGTGTCCATCTTTCCTGTTTTTAATTCTTCCGGCTATAAATCTCTATAGGGATACCCGGAGCCTCAGAATACATACATACATATACTCACGGCTATAAATCCCAGCCAGAGTTTTGGAATGATAAATTCCTCAGCCACTTTTGGAAGTTGATTGGGAAAAGATGATAATAATAAACGTTTTGGTGACGGGTCTCCAACCACATCGCCCAAAAATCACCCCAGTTCTACCCGTGGAAGATCGTAAGAGGCGACTAAGGGTATAGGGGCTTCTTAAGTGTTTTTTGGGTTTTGTGGTTGGAGACCCGTCACCAAAAACATTTATTTAATATTACCATCTTTTCCCCAATCAGCTTCCAAAAGTAGCTGAGTAATTTTTAATTCCAAAGCTCTGGCTACCCCGTTAAGGGATTTATAGCCGTGAGTGTATTTATGTATGTATGTATCTCTAAATATGTATCGTATTGTCCCATAGAAAGCAGTCTATGCTGCGTAGAATCCCCTCGCATATACCGCACCACGTTATCGTGTGGTATGGCGGCGTACTGCGCGCTGTGGCGGGCGCGGGGAGCGGGACCCGCCCCCACCGTGCTGCACGTGTACGGGGGACCGGAGGTGCAGACCGTCACTAACACCTACAAGGTGAGATTGGGAGCTTGGAGATTAAGTGGTGGGAGGTGGGAGATTTAGTTGGTGGGAGGTGGGATATTTAGTTGGTGGGAGATGAGAGATTAAGTTGGTGGGAGGTGGGAGATTTAGCTGGTGGGAGATGAGAGATTAAGTTGGTGGGAGGTGGGAGATGAGAGATTAAGTTGGTGGGAGGTGGGATATTTAGTTGGTGGGAGATGAGAGATTAAGTTGGTGGGAGGTGGGAGATTTAGTTGGTGGGAGATGAGAGATTAAGTTGGTGGGAGGTGGGAGATGAGAGATTTAGTTGGTGGGAAGTGGGAGATTAAGTTGGTGAGATGCCGTGATAGGAAGTGAGGTTGGGATGATGGATGTTGAGATTGAATAGCTATGGAATGATGTTGAAAACTAAATAGATTGGTGTTGAAAATAAGATTGAATGATGTTAATTGATGAAATATAATGATGAATGAAGGGTGACCTGGAATCATGATAGAAGGTTAAATTGAATAAATTTGGAGATTGATGTTCGAAGGTGAGTTAAAATGATGTTAAAGTGTGTCACGCACGATGTCAGGTGATAAGATAGATTTAATTTAAAAACCTGGCTATAGATGTTGAAAGGTGAAGAGTAATCATGATGGAAGTTGACATGTAATTATTTTAGAGAGTAAGATGAAATGGTATCAGAAAGTGCGATCAAATGATATCAGATGGTGATATAGAATTCGGTAGAGAAATGTATGATATCTTAATATGAGATGGAAAGAGAGTGGCCTGAAATGAGGATACTATTGATGAAAAACTATTGTAAAGTGATCTGAATTCTAAGCCCGTTACCATACATACATATACTCACGGCTTTAAATCCCTAAAAGGGGTAGCCAGAGATAAGAAATTAGAAACTCCTCAGCCACTTTTGGAAAATTGAGTGGGGAAAAGATGGTTAAATAAAGGTTGTTGGTGATGGGTCTCCAACCGTATCGCCCAAAAAGCCCTTAAAAGTCCCAATACCGTTAGTCGCCTCTTACGTACACCCACTGGAAGAAATGGGGTAGTGCTATTCTAAGCCGACACTACACAGCAACCCGTTTATAATATAGTTTGTCCGAACCCAGGGTATCCGCCAGCTCCGCATGCACATGCTGGCGGCGCGCGGGTTCAACGTGGTGGCCGTGGACTCGCGCGGGTCCAAGCACCGCGGCCGCGCCTGGGAGGCTGCCATCCGCGGCCGCCTGGGGCAGGTGGAGCTGGACGACCAGGTGAGGCGGCTGAGGGGATTGAGGGGTCGATAAAAAAGCCTTTATTTTCTACGTTGCAATATAAGATTGTAAATTAAATTGTTTGGAGGCAGGTGGAACTGGATGCCAAGTGAGGCGGCTGAGGGGATTAAGGGGTTGAGAAAAAATATCTTTTATTTCCTACGTTGCAATATTAGATTGTAAATTAAATTTGATTGGGGGTAGGTGGAGCTGGACGACCAGGTGAGGGGATTGAGGGATTTGCACTCAAACTCAAATATAAATAAAAAAATAGCATTTCACCTGGTGTGTGAGTACTCAAGTTTTGCTTAGACAGTGTACTCACTTGATATGACTATCGTTTTGTACGAATACACTGTCACATGACTAAGTACAACTCAGCCCTGTAGATTTTCTCGATATGTTTTGATACGCTGATATTAGCTTCACCTGTATGTATGTAACTGACTCCTTTGAACTCGATTTCGACCCACTTTAAACGAACCGGTTTAATTAAACATTTGTACACTTATCGAGAATCAGGGACAATATAATGATTTCATAGGTTCATTCAATTATCCTGATCAGGGGCGCCAGGATTAAATAATTTCAAATGATTCAGTACTAAAAAGATAAAAATGAATATAGTTTAAAAAACTGAAAAACACGCCTTGAAGCTCATTAAACTAAAGAGTAAAAGATAATTTTTAATATAAGGTGAAGACGTGGGGCGCTTTGTGCCATATTTTTTGGTCTTTCGTGCAACACACGCTTTTTCATGATTTTCACCTTATATTGGGAATTATATACATACATACATATACTCACGGCTATAATTCCCTGAAAGGGGTAGCCAGAGCTAGGGAATCAGAAATTCCTAAGGCACATTTGGAAGTTGCGTGGGGAAAAGATGGTGAAATAAGGGTTGTTGGTGATGGGTCTCCAACCGCATCGCCCAAAAATCCCTTAAAAGCCCCAATACCGTTAGTCGCCTCTTACGTACACCCACCGGAAGAAATGGGGTAGTGCTATTCTAAGCCGACACTACACAGCATTAAAATGTGCTTGTAAAACTTGTTTTTCAGTTTTCTAAATTTTGTTTAGTGTTTAAATGTGCGGAGTAAATAAACAAATAATATTTTTTTATGATCACTATGACTTCACTTACTGATATATATCATCGTTATCTTAAAAACTATTGAGGAAACCTAAAAATACACCGACAGTTGCTACCTGGCAGGATGGTCAATATGGTTTTATAAGCTGATGATGATGAAGAAGAGGAAGATAAGATAGAATAGAAGAAGTCACAAATATATTTATTTAAGAAAGAAAGTAAAATTGTTTTATTCGGTAAATACACATAAAACAAAAAATAACATTTATATATTTATTTTTATTTATTTATACTGTTTGAATTGTAACAATGGAACTAGTTATCTATATATTTTGACACTGAATGTCAATAAATTAATTTTAGACATTGATAAATCGTGTGAGGTTTTAAACGTAGTCTCAATATTTTCAATAAAAAAATGCAAAATAGTAATCTAAAAAAGTATTATAAATAATTAAAAGTGCAGACGACACTTAAAAATTAATAATGAATCACATCCATTTACATGTTTTTAGTGATATTAAGTTCCTTAGAAAATAACATTTAGAAAAATATATACTAATGTGTTCATTTCGTTGTAGGTGGAAGTACTACAATGGTTAGCCAAAGAAACGGGTTGTATAGATATGGACAGAGTCGCTATCCATGGCTGGAGTTATGGTAAGTCAATTGTTATTATATTATATTCGAAATGAAAGCTAGCGTTAAAATTCCAATGTCAAAAAAAATATTTATACAGGCATATTGAATGATTGAAAATTTTGCAAGAAACTTTCTGTCTCACCTAATGTTAATGTTCATCTTTGTATATGCCTGTTTGAAAAAGAATTATGCGGTTGGTTTTTGTGCCTTACATGCGGCGATACTAAAGTTTTTTCTAATTTTTGATAGATAGATAGATAGATAATTCGTTTTTTTATGTTAACATAACATGATAAAAAACAATACAAAAAGTTAAAAAACAATAATTTTTGACCTAAAGATTAGTGCTATGGTAACACAAACTAGGTCCTAACTCAGCGCTTGATATTGCCAAGTGGCAAAACACTGGTTCTCAGTTAAGGCCTACCTACACTACACATAAATGAATAATATATAAACAAAAAATCTGTGTCTGCCACATTTGAAGCTAAATAAATAAATAATAAAGGAAAGGACAATGAAAAAACCAAGCTTCGTAATATTTACTTATTTTCAACAATACAAATCAATTGATGACACCTTCAGGCGCTTATCATAACATAACATAAACATAAACGTTCACGCCGAATATCCCCGAAGGGGTTGGCAGAGGTACTAATACTTCTGAACATCACGTGACTTTGTCACCTGGTGTTCAGAGTACCCACGTTTTGCATGGACAGTGTACTCACGTGATAGGGGGCAGGCCTATCGCCGTTTTGTACGAATACACTGTCACATGACTAAGTACAACTCAGCCATGTGGGTTTCCTCACGATGTTTTCCCTCACCGTTAACAACCATGATAAATAAACCACACATATGTCTTTAGAAAAGACAAATTGGTGTAGGCCCGACCCAGGATTTGAACACTAGTCGTTTGCACGATAACCGAGTGTTCTACCCACTGGGCTATCACGGTTGTTGTTTGTTATCAAAGTTTTGTCATATGATACATATGACAAAACTTTAGGCATACCCAAACGAATTATATAAGATTGCTTATCATTTTTTAACGAATGTAATGCACCGGTGGCATATTCAAGCGGCTACATATTCCTCCTAGCCAACTATTCCACTATATTTCACATTACACTTATAGCTGTAATGTGGAATGTGATACTGTAAATACACAAAGTAACTGCTGCCTATAAATCTTACGTCTAACGGTTATGTATTCCTTCGTTTTGGTCACTTGTATTACATCATTCTACATTGTACTGGTGACTCTTTAATAAAAAATTTACTACTTTTTACGCCTAGCCGGCTACCTATCCCTTTTAGCTTTAGCTACCAGTTCCTCGTCGTTCGGGTGGCTATACGACACTAGATATTTCTGTGTTTGAGACGAAAAGGCTCCTCAAGTACATAATGTATATGAATGAAATTTGGCAAAATGCTAGATTATGACCCAGATGAACAAATAGGATACTTTTCATCCCGCAAAAATTTGACCAATAAAATATTCACGGCTGGTTGAACTAAAAGTACCGGAAGAAACGTCTGATGTTTTGTCATGAGCAAATTTGACAGTACGAAGTCTGTCGGGTCAGCTGGTTGGTTCATATATTAACAAACTATTTACGTCAAGGCGGCTACCTATCCCTTCCCTTTTAGCTCTTACCACCCGTCGCGCCTCATTCTACATTGTTCTGGTGGCTGTTTATCTGTTAATTCATAAATTAATGTACTATTGTCACGTCCAGGCGGCTACCGATTCCTTTTAGCTCTACCCACCAGTTCCGTATAATTCTACATTGAGTATGACTCTGTTAATTAATGAATTAATAAACTATTGTTATGTTTAGGCGGCTACCTCTCCCTTTTGGCTCTAGCTACCAATTCCTCATCGTTCCTCATACGACACTATTAGTTGATATATTAACAAAGTATTGTACTTAGGCGGGTACCTATCTCTTTCAGCTCTACCCACCCGTTCCGTATAATTCTACATTGAGTATGACTCTGTTAATTCACAATTTAATGTACTATTGTCACGTCCAGGCGGCTACCTATCGCTGCTAGTGCTAGCTACCAGTTCCTCATCGATCCTCATAGGATGCAATTAGTATTAGGTAACCTATCCCTTTTAGCTCTAGCCTCCCGTCCGGTCCCGCCTCATTCTACATTGTTCTGGTGGCTGTATGTTTATTAATTCACAATTTAATATACTATTATCACGTCCAGGCGGCTACCTGTCGCTGCTGGGCCTGGCGACGCGGCCGACCGTGTTCCGCGTGTGCGTGGCCGGCGCGCCCGTCACGTGCTGGCGCCTCTACGACACCGCCTACACCGAGCGGTACATGGCGCCGCCCGCCGCCGCGCCCCACGCCTACACCCGCGCCTCCGTCATAGCGCACGCGCCCTTCTTTCCTGACCAGTACGTATCATACACACTATGTCATACATACATACATACATACATACATACATACATACATATACGACACCGCCTACACCGAGCGGTACATGGCGCCGCCCGCCGCCGCGCCCCACGCCTACACCCGCGCCTCCGTCATAGCGCACGCGCCCTTCTTTCCTGACCAGTACGTATCATACACACTATGTCATACATACATACATACATACATACATACATACATACATATACGACACCGCCTACACCGAGCGGTACATGGCGCCGCCCGCCGCCGCGCCCCACGCCTACACCCGCGCCTCCGTCATAGCGCACGCGCCCTTCTTTCCTGACCAGTACGTATCATACACACTATGTCATACATACATACATACATACATACATACATACATACATATACGACACCGCCTACACCGAGCGGTACATGGCGCCGCCCGCCGCCGCGCCCCACGCCTACACCCGCGCCTCCGTCATAGCGCACGCGCCCTTCTTTCCTGACCAGTACGTATCATACACACTATGTCATACATACATACATACATACATACATACATACATACATATACGACACCGCCTACACCGAGCGGTACATGGCGCCGCCCGCCGCCGCGCCCCACGCCTACACCCGCGCCTCCGTCATAGCGCACGCGCCCTTCTTTCCTGACCAGTACGTATCATACACACTATGTCATACATACATACATACATACATACATACATACATACATATACGACACCGCCTACACCGAGCGGTACATGGCGCCGCCCGCCGCCGCGCCCCACGCCTACACCCGCGCCTCCGTCATAGCGCACGCGCCCTTCTTTCCTGACCAGTACGTATCATACACACTATGTCATACATACATACATACATACATACATACATATACGACACCGCCTACACCGAGCGGTACATGGCGCCGCCCGCCGCCGCGCCCCACGCCTACACCCGCGCCTCCGTCATAGCGCACGCGCCCTTCTTTCCTGACCAGTACGTATCATACACACTATGTCATACATACATACATACATACATACATATACGACACCGCCTACACCGAGCGGTACATGGCGCCGCCCGCCGCCGCGCCCCACGCCTACACCCGCGCCTCCGTCATAGCGCACGCGCCCTTCTTTCCTGACCAGTACGTATCATACACACTATGTCATACATACATACATACATACATACATATACGACACCGCCTACACCGAGCGGTACATGGCGCCGCCCGCCGCCGCGCCCCACGCCTACACCCGCGCCTCCGTCATAGCGCACGCGCCCTTCTTTCCTGACCAGTACGTATCATACACACTATGTCATACATACATACATACATACATACATACATATACGACACCGCCTACACCGAGCGGTACATGGCGCCGCCCGCCGCCGCGCCCCACGCCTACACCCGCGCCTCCGTCATAGCGCACGCGCCCTTCTTTCCTGACCAGTACGTATCATACACACTATGTCATACATACATACATACATACATACATACATATACGACACCGCCTACACCGAGCGGTACATGGCGCCGCCCGCCGCCGCGCCCCACGCCTACACCCGCGCCTCCGTCATAGCGCACGCGCCCTTCTTTCCTGACCAGTACGTATCATACACACTATGTCATACATACATACATACATACATACATATACGACACCGCCTACACCGAGCGGTACATGGCGCCGCCCGCCGCCGCGCCCCACGCCTACACCCGCGCCTCCGTCATAGCGCACGCGCCCTTCTTTCCTGACCAGTACGTATCATACACACTATGTCATACATACATACATACATACATACATATACGACACCGCCTACACCGAGCGGTACATGGCGCCGCCCGCCGCCGCGCCCCACGCCTACACCCGCGCCTCCGTCATAGCGCACGCGCCCTTCTTTCCTGACCAGTACGTATCATACACACTATGTCATACATACATACATACATACATACATACATATACGACACCGCCTACACCGAGCGGTACATGGCGCCGCCCGCCGCCGCGCCCCACGCCTACACCCGCGCCTCCGTCATAGCGCACGCGCCCTTCTTTCCTGACCAGTACGTATCATACACACTATGTCATACATACATACATACATACATACATATACGACACCGCCTACACCGAGCGGTACATGGCGCCGCCCGCCGCCGCGCCCCACGCCTACACCCGCGCCTCCGTCATAGCGCACGCGCCCTTCTTTCCTGACCAGTACGTATCATACACACTATGTCATACATACATACATACATACATACATACATACATACATATACGACACCGCCTACACCGAGCGGTACATGGCGCCGCCCGCCGCCGCGCCCCACGCCTACACCCGCGCCTCCGTCATAGCGCACGCGCCCTTCTTTCCTGACCAGTACGTATCATACACACTATGTCATACATACATACATACATACATACATATACGACACCGCCTACACCGAGCGGTACATGGCGCCGCCCGCCGCCGCGCCCCACGCCTACACCCGCGCCTCCGTCATAGCGCACGCGCCCTTCTTTCCTGACCAGTACGTATCATACACACTATGTCATACATACATACATACATACATACATATACGACACCGCCTACACCGAGCGGTACATGGCGCCGCCCGCCGCCGCGCCCCACGCCTACACCCGCGCCTCCGTCATAGCGCACGCGCCCTTCTTTCCTGACCAGTACGTATCATACACACTATGTCATACATACATACATACATACATACATATACGACACCGCCTACACCGAGCGGTACATGGCGCCGCCCGCCGCCGCGCCCCACGCCTACACCCGCGCCTCCGTCATAGCGCACGCGCCCTTCTTTCCTGACCAGTACGTATCATACACACTATGTCATACATACATACATACATACATACATATACGACACCGCCTACACCGAGCGGTACATGGCGCCGCCCGCCGCCGCGCCCCACGCCTACACCCGCGCCTCCGTCATAGCGCACGCGCCCTTCTTTCCTGACCAGTACGTATCATACACACTATGTCATACATACATACATACATACATACATACATATACGACACCGCCTACACCGAGCGGTACATGGCGCCGCCCGCCGCCGCGCCCCACGCCTACACCCGCGCCTCCGTCATAGCGCACGCGCCCTTCTTTCCTGACCAGTACGTATCATACACACTATGTCATACATACATACATACATACATACATATACGACACCGCCTACACCGAGCGGTACATGGCGCCGCCCGCCGCCGCGCCCCACGCCTACACCCGCGCCTCCGTCATAGCGCACGCGCCCTTCTTTCCTGACCAGTACGTATCATACACACTATGTCATACATACATACATACATACATATACGACACCGCCTACACCGAGCGGTACATGGCGCCGCCCGCCGCCGCGCCCCACGCCTACACCCGCGCCTCCGTCATAGCGCACGCGCCCTTCTTTCCTGACCAGTACGTATCATACACACTATGTCATACATACATACATACATACATATACGACACCGCCTACACCGAGCGGTACATGGCGCCGCCCGCCGCCGCGCCCCACGCCTACACCCGCGCCTCCGTCATAGCGCACGCGCCCTTCTTTCCTGACCAGTACGTATCATACACACTATGTCATACATACATACATACATACATACATACATATACGACACCGCCTACACCGAGCGGTACATGGCGCCGCCCGCCGCCGCGCCCCACGCCTACACCCGCGCCTCCGTCATAGCGCACGCGCCCTTCTTTCCTGACCAGTACGTATCATACACACTATGTCATACATACATACATACATACATATACGACACCGCCTACACCGAGCGGTACATGGCGCCGCCCGCCGCCGCGCCCCACGCCTACACCCGCGCCTCCGTCATAGCGCACGCGCCCTTCTTTCCTGACCAGTACGTATCATACACACTATGTCATACATACATACATACATACATACATACATACATACATATACGACACCGCCTACACCGAGCGGTACATGGCGCCGCCCGCCGCCGCGCCCCACGCCTACACCCGCGCCTCCGTCATAGCGCACGCGCCCTTCTTTCCTGACCAGTACGTATCATACACACTATGTCATACATACATACATACATACATACATATACGACACCGCCTACACCGAGCGGTACATGGCGCCGCCCGCCGCCGCGCCCCACGCCTACACCCGCGCCTCCGTCATAGCGCACGCGCCCTTCTTTCCTGACCAGTACGTATCATACACACTATGTCATACATACATACATACATACATACATACATATACGACACCGCCTACACCGAGCGGTACATGGCGCCGCCCGCCGCCGCGCCCCACGCCTACACCCGCGCCTCCGTCATAGCGCACGCGCCCTTCTTTCCTGACCAGTACGTATCATACACACTATGTCATACATACATACATACATACATACATACATATACGACACCGCCTACACCGAGCGGTACATGGCGCCGCCCGCCGCCGCGCCCCACGCCTACACCCGCGCCTCCGTCATAGCGCACGCGCCCTTCTTTCCTGACCAGTACGTATCATACACACTATGTCATACATACATACATACATACATACATACATATACGACACCGCCTACACCGAGCGGTACATGGCGCCGCCCGCCGCCGCGCCCCACGCCTACACCCGCGCCTCCGTCATAGCGCACGCGCCCTTCTTTCCTGACCAGTACGTATCATACACACTATGTCATACATACATACATACATACATACATACATATACGACACCGCCTACACCGAGCGGTACATGGCGCCGCCCGCCGCCGCGCCCCACGCCTACACCCGCGCCTCCGTCATAGCGCACGCGCCCTTCTTTCCTGACCAGTACGTATCATACACACTATGTCATACATACATACATACATACATACATATACGACACCGCCTACACCGAGCGGTACATGGCGCCGCCCGCCGCCGCGCCCCACGCCTACACCCGCGCCTCCGTCATAGCGCACGCGCCCTTCTTTCCTGACCAGTACGTATCATACACACTATGTCATACATACATACATACATACATATACGACACCGCCTACACCGAGCGGTACATGGCGCCGCCCGCCGCCGCGCCCCACGCCTACACCCGCGCCTCCGTCATAGCGCACGCGCCCTTCTTTCCTGACCAGTACGTATCATACACACTATGTCATACATACATACATACATACATACATACATATACGACACCGCCTACACCGAGCGGTACATGGCGCCGCCCGCCGCCGCGCCCCACGCCTACACCCGCGCCTCCGTCATAGCGCACGCGCCCTTCTTTCCTGACCAGTACGTATCATACACACTATGTCATACATACATACATACATACATACATACATATACGACACCGCCTACACCGAGCGGTACATGGCGCCGCCCGCCGCCGCGCCCCACGCCTACACCCGCGCCTCCGTCATAGCGCACGCGCCCTTCTTTCCTGACCAGTACGTATCATACACACTATGTCATACATACATACATACATACATACATATACGACACCGCCTACACCGAGCGGTACATGGCGCCGCCCGCCGCCGCGCCCCACGCCTACACCCGCGCCTCCGTCATAGCGCACGCGCCCTTCTTTCCTGACCAGTACGTATCATACACACTATGTCATACATACATACATACATACATACATACATATACGACACCGCCTACACCGAGCGGTACATGGCGCCGCCCGCCGCCGCGCCCCACGCCTACACCCGCGCCTCCGTCATAGCGCACGCGCCCTTCTTTCCTGACCAGTACGTATCATACACACTATGTCATACATACATACATACATACATACATACATATACGACACCGCCTACACCGAGCGGTACATGGCGCCGCCCGCCGCCGCGCCCCACGCCTACACCCGCGCCTCCGTCATAGCGCACGCGCCCTTCTTTCCTGACCAGTACGTATCATACACACTATGTCATACATACATACATACATACATACATATACGACACCGCCTACACCGAGCGGTACATGGCGCCGCCCGCCGCCGCGCCCCACGCCTACACCCGCGCCTCCGTCATAGCGCACGCGCCCTTCTTTCCTGACCAGTACGTATCATACACACTATGTCATACATACATACATACATACATACATATACGACACCGCCTACACCGAGCGGTACATGGCGCCGCCCGCCGCCGCGCCCCACGCCTACACCCGCGCCTCCGTCATAGCGCACGCGCCCTTCTTTCCTGACCAGTACGTATCATACACACTATGTCATACATACATACATACATACATACATACATATACGACACCGCCTACACCGAGCGGTACATGGCGCCGCCCGCCGCCGCGCCCCACGCCTACACCCGCGCCTCCGTCATAGCGCACGCGCCCTTCTTTCCTGACCAGTACGTATCATACACACTATGTCATACATACATACATACATACATACATATACGACACCGCCTACACCGAGCGGTACATGGCGCCGCCCGCCGCCGCGCCCCACGCCTACACCCGCGCCTCCGTCATAGCGCACGCGCCCTTCTTTCCTGACCAGTACGTATCATACACACTATGTCATACATACATACATACATACATACATATACGACACCGCCTACACCGAGCGGTACATGGCGCCGCCCGCCGCCGCGCCCCACGCCTACACCCGCGCCTCCGTCATAGCGCACGCGCCCTTCTTTCCTGACCAGTACGTATCATACACACTATGTCATACATACATACATACATACATATACGACACCGCCTACACCGAGCGGTACATGGCGCCGCCCGCCGCCGCGCCCCACGCCTACACCCGCGCCTCCGTCATAGCGCACGCGCCCTTCTTTCCTGACCAGTACGTATCATACACACTATGTCATACATACATACATACATACATACATATACGACACCGCCTACACCGAGCGGTACATGGCGCCGCCCGCCGCCGCGCCCCACGCCTACACCCGCGCCTCCGTCATAGCGCACGCGCCCTTCTTTCCTGACCAGTACGTATCATACACACTATGTCATACATACATACATACATACATACATACATACATATACGACACCGCCTACACCGAGCGGTACATGGCGCCGCCCGCCGCCGCGCCCCACGCCTACACCCGCGCCTCCGTCATAGCGCACGCGCCCTTCTTTCCTGACCAGTACGTATCATACACACTATGTCATACATACATACATACATACATACATACATATACGACACCGCCTACACCGAGCGGTACATGGCGCCGCCCGCCGCCGCGCCCCACGCCTACACCCGCGCCTCCGTCATAGCGCACGCGCCCTTCTTTCCTGACCAGTACGTATCATACACACTATGTCATACATACATACATACATACATACATACATATACGACACCGCCTACACCGAGCGGTACATGGCGCCGCCCGCCGCCGCGCCCCACGCCTACACCCGCGCCTCCGTCATAGCGCACGCGCCCTTCTTTCCTGACCAGTACGTATCATACACACTATGTCATACATACATACATACATACATACATACATATACGACACCGCCTACACCGAGCGGTACATGGCGCCGCCCGCCGCCGCGCCCCACGCCTACACCCGCGCCTCCGTCATAGCGCACGCGCCCTTCTTTCCTGACCAGTACGTATCATACACACTATGTCATACATACATACATACATACATACATACATATACGACACCGCCTACACCGAGCGGTACATGGCGCCGCCCGCCGCCGCGCCCCACGCCTACACCCGCGCCTCCGTCATAGCGCACGC